>VXAD01007717.1:536139-683638 GCA_013399195.1 Dicrurus megarhynchus | reverse complement strand
CACAGAGCAGAGATCAGTGCCTGCCCCTCTGCTTCCCCTCACGAGGAAGTTGTAACAGCAATGAGCTCTCCCCTCAGTCTCCTCTTCTCCAGCCTGAACAGACCAAGTGACCTCAGCCACTCCTCACATTTTGTGGGGTTTGTATTGTTTAGCAAGAATTTAGTTACCATATTGTACCAGAATGAATTGAGAATCCATTGCCATTCTGGAAATCCATTTTCAGTCAAGTTCTACTCAGGAAAAAAAATGTCCATATCACTTGGTGGCAAAACACTTGCAAACAGANTGATCAGAATTTTTGACGGTCTATGCACCACATGCTGTCCAAAATGGAATCTATGTTAAACTGAAAGCTACAAAAGTGCAACTGCTTTCTACCGTGACTGCCAAAAGATAAAAGATTGCTGCATTCACGACCCAGTGTGCCCAAATAGTCCATGGAAATCTTGTTAAACTGAAGAGAAATAACATTGTGAAAATTGCAAACCAAGATTGTGTTGACACGGAATCATAGAATCATTTAGGGTGGAAAAGACCCTTGAGATTGTCAACTCCAACTGTTGCCCCAACAATGTCAAGCGATGGTAGCGAGAGTGAATTTCCACAGCTGCCGCCAACTTCTGGGCCTAGAGGAGCCAAGCTGAGCTGGACTTGCTTTAGGCCATGCCCAAATTACGGGAAAAATGTTGTTCATTGATCTTCTCTGCCATGGTGAAATGCTCCTCCACATCATTCAATCATTAACAAAAAACTGCCAAAATCTATCTGTAACCTCTGCAATTCATAGGGATTCTTGTAATACTGAATAGAATTTTGTTACCAACCATGCATTGCCTGTCAGAAATGTATCTTTCTCTGCATTAAAAGCAGTGGTAAAAACTACGGCATTAAAAATCAAAGAGTTTCAGGATGATGTCACACGCCTTCACCACCACACAGATTTACAGACAATTGTATTCTAAATAAAACAAAACAACCACTAAAATTTGCCAAAGAACTATAAGCATAGATATATTGCATGAATTTTATATAATTACCTTCATGCACTCATTTTTTCAAAAACTAGCAAACATTGCTAGCTGACAGATAAGGATGATAATTACCCTCCTCCATCAAGTTAAGATATATTAATTTTCCTGAAATGAATTCCTGACCATAACATGCCCATGTTCTTGATACCACTACCTTCAACTGACTACAGACAACTGTAATGCTAAAGAGCCAACCGTGGCATGTAAAAATGTGGGTTTTTAACATTTTCCTCATTTCAAATGCTTTGCACAGTCTTAGGACTTTCCAAGAAAGAAACAATACTTGAAATTATTCCCCATGTTTTTGGATCTAACTCTTGGCTAGTAAAATATTTGAGAAAATATAAAATATTTAGGCCTATTTAGTCATTCTGATAACTGAACACATATTCTGTGGCAATAATAATATTGGAACTAGGAAAAAAGGGATGTTTTATCCATTTAGCAACAGAATCAATAAATATAGTTCTGTCTGCTGAAATATAATTCCAAAATACACACACATGTTCATTTTGTCTCAGCAGATCACTTTGCTTCTAAAATAAACTTAAAAGCATCCAAAATAAAATTAAATTTTAGGATTATGTAAAGAAGATTTTTCCTTGCAGAGCCTTGTTTCAAACCTACAAGGAATGAAATCTTTAGATGCCATAGAGTCACAGAATATCCTGATTTGGAAGGGACCCACAAGGGTCATTGAGTCCAACTCCTGGCCCTACACAGGACCATCCTCAAGAGTCACTCCATGTGCCTGAGAGCATTGTCCAAACACTTCTTGGACTCTGTCAGGCTTGGTGCTGTGACCACTGTCCTGGGGAGCCCATTCCAGTGTTCAACCATCCCTTGGGTGAAGAACCTTTTCCTGATATCCAAACTAAACCTCCCCTGACACAACTCCAGGCCATTCCCTCAGGTCCTGTCACTGGTCACACAGAGCAGAGATCAGTGCCTGCCCCTCTGCTTCCCCTCACGAGGAAGTTGTAACAGCAATGAGCTCTCCCCTCAGTCTCCTCTTCTCCAGCCTGAACAGACCAAGTGACCTCAGCCACTCCTCACATTTTGTGGGGTTTGTATTGTTTAGCAAGAATTTAGTTACCATATTGTACCAGAATGAATTGAGAATCCATTGCCATTCTGGAAATCCATTTTCAGTCAAGTTCTACTCAGGAAAAAAAATGTCCATATCACTTGGTGGCAAAACACTTGCAAACAGAGTTGTTTTATCCAAAAAAAAAAACCAGAATAAAAACCGTATAATGTCAAAGAAAATGACTTTTTGGAGAAAGAAAAAATTCCCTTTCCTTTTATGTAGCTCTATTTAAACGTGTTTAGTTTACAGAGAAATAATTCCCTATCTGTGGCAGTTCAATAGCCAGCTTAATTTTACTCTTTCTTCTATGAACATTACTGCTGTTTAATTTATTAAGCAGATAATTTCTAGAGAGCACACACACTCTGGGAACAGAGAGAAAGATAATCTAGCCATTTACTCAAAGAAACACTCGTATATTTATCCTTGATGCATTAAATAAATCAGTCCTAACTCCCAGAGAAATCCATTTTGTAGTCTCCACTTCCATTTTATATTAACACTGTTTTCTTAAGCAATATATTCAAAGATATTCCTGTTTGGCTTCTGTGCCCCTCAGCAGTGGCAAACCGACCTTCTTCCCCATGGAGCTAAGGTTGGGATAAGCACCCTTTGATAGAAATTCTGTAACTGCACCCTCTATGACAAGGGTGAGTCTTCCTAATTAGTGGATAGTCCAGTAGTAACTCCAAGAGAAAGAAATTGCTGCCTCTTTCTGGCATGAAGACCAGAGATGTCCTTGATGACGAAGTCCTTGTGCAAGCACCAAAAGCCTTGTGTTCAGAACAAAACAAAACATCAAAACTCCTGCACCAATGAAATGAAGTAATAACAATAAAAGTAATAATAATAATCACAAAATAATGAATTTTCACTGATTTTCTCACAGTGCTTTTCTTCTCACACTCATTTTTCCCCTACTTCAGAAGTGTCAGTGAAGCATGTTAGAGACAATTGCACTTCAAAAGAGTGGACTGAATATTGTTTCTTGATTTCTCGGATCTGCAGTCTTAAGCAAATTATTGCAAAAGCCTGTATAATGTTTTTATAATGCTGCTGCTCACCTTTTTACTCCTGCATTATTATGGCATCTGCTTTAATTCCTCAGTGAACCAACAGGTCAAGGAATATCAGTCGCTTCCACTGTTGCTCTTATTATCAGTATATTCCAGATTACCAAGAGCAGCTGTGAATACTGTTGAAATCAAAGAAGCAGAAGTGAAGCTGTATAAAAAGCCTTCTGAGTTTATTTATCCATTTAAAAATATAGGGGTTTTTATAAGAGTGTACTGCTTAAATAGTAAATATACAATTAGCTCAGCATGACCAGTAGTGACTGCATGAGGGTAGTGCAAACACCTCGTATCTTACCCCAAAATAATCTTCTGGGTCCAGCAGTGACACTTTAATATCCCTTAAGTGATTACTTTTTAAATTTTTTCTCCTCTTGCACTGTCCAGTAGGATGCATGTTTGTTTGCTTTTTTGGTTTTGGTTTTTATTTACCTTTTTATCACTCTAAAATCCCGTGGCAAGGAGTTCCACAATCCAATTATATATTTTATGAAGAACCAACCATCTATTAAACGACTCCCATTGTTTCGTATACAGGTACAACCAAACAATTCTTTGTTATTTAGCCCCTTTGATCCCCTCGTAACTCCTTGAACGTTTTATTACATCACACCTGCCTCTACAACCCCTTCCCAACTCATTTTTCATCCTATGGAAGCCTTTTTTCAGCCTTCTGACCACTTCTTTTTGACTCTTCTATGATTCCACAATGTCCAGCTTGAGATGGAAGACTCAGAATTCCATGTAGTATTCAAGACGTCGCGGTTGAGACGGATGTGACACTCAGGAATCATGCACACCAACTCCGTTCAGAAGGCAAAAAGTTTATCTTTAATACCACACAATGTCTTTTATAGCTGTTTACATGGTTTTAAAGCACAACAAGCTTATTTCAACCAATCACCACACACCCCTGGGTGAACACACGATAATCAAGCAGCATGGTTTTCTACCTGTCATTCAGCTATGCCTCTTTCCCACAGTCCTTCCCTAGCAGAAGTAACAGGCCTGAGACATGATTTTACAAAGGCAACAAGGCCTTCATTTTATAAGGCTTTACCTGCATGCAACACAAGATGCAGAACCACAGATTTACACAGTGGTCTAATAATGATCTCTGGTTTGTATGCTATTCCTTTTTTAGTAATTCCAAGCCTCAATTCACTTTTCTTGACTGAAACAGGATAGTAAAGTCAGTGCTTTCATTTAGGAAAACACCAGGACCTTGTTTTTGAGCAGTAGCAGCCTGTTCAAAGCCCATCATTTAATTTAAGATACTTTTGCCTCCAGAGTACAGCATCTAGATTTAATTTCATCTGCCATTTTATGTCCCGGTTAGGCAAGATCAATCTACCTCTGCTAGAAATGCTAAAGTAACCCGTATCTCCTTCCATAGACTGTCCCCACTGGGAAGGAAGTTCCCTGTCTGGCACCAAACTCATCTCCCTGGCTGAACCAACAAGTCCTAGGATGGCAAATCATACTGGTCTGAAGATCTCAGCCCATAAAGGTGGATGGTGGTGCAGCATCCGATGCATTATAACTCTCAAATGGTCCTGCTACTAAAGCTGATGGCAGTAGGGAATTATATCAAGCTAGCTTGAAGCAGCAGGCTTTCCTTCCTATGGAAAGATTTTTATCCCATCTAGGTTAAAAGCAAGTCTTGAAATATTGTCAAACCCATTCTGCAGAATGGAAACTGCAGTTCTTCAGCAGCTGTACTGATGTTGAATCAATAGTACCTACACATGGCTCCATACACAAAGATACCACTGGCACAACTGGGTTTTTTTCCTTTTGAAAGATGCAAGAAGCAGTAGTTCACTGTTTGCTCAGTCTTTGCCAACAGACTGTTGAACTTCTATTTTTCTTTACTCTGGTTTTAATCCAATATAGCAACCTAAAAGTAATGGTTACTTTATATTTGCATTTTTGTGTAGGGATACAACAATGGAAGCAGCTCACTGATTTTCTCACAATGGTTTTCTTTTCACACTTATTTTTCCCCTACTCCAGCAGTATCAGTCAAGCATGTTAGAGACAATTGCAGCCAGAACACTTCAAAAAAGTGGACTGAATATTGTTGCTTGATTCCTCTGATCTGCAGCCTTGAGCAAATTATTGCAACAGCCCTGTAGAAGGTTTTCGACAGGGAATTTTTTATGATATTTTAGACATTGTAAGAATCATTCAATGCAGAGGCCCTTGATCAAAGAGCACTTTATAAATATAAGTACTTTAATTTTAAATTGATTTCTCTCTCACAAAGCTTATTGTAATTGGTGAAACTGCACCACTGTGAAGGCAGACCAGTTTCTCTGAGAGTATTTCTTCTTATTTATTCTAAGCTTATAATAATGTCTAGATACATTAGCTGCCAAAGACTTTAAAAACTTCCTCCTCTCCCTGCTCAAAGAAACCCCCACAATCATGAGCAATACAAGATAGTGTTTACTATGAATATAATTAACTAGGCCCAAATTAAACCCAAGCCTTATGCTTCTATTTCAAAGAGGTTGCCTCCTCTTTCCATTCTAAAATTCCTACTCTCTTTGTTAGTGAATAAGTTCAGCTCCTCAGAGAGGTGCCTGTGGGGCTTGGGATAGCTTCCATCCACCATTCAAACCCTTCAGAACAGTCTCCAACTAATACAGAATTAAATACATATGCAGCAAATCCTCTAAAACAGTAGAGATACACGAACCCTCAAATCTCATTCCCAGTGCTTACACTCTGCACCCTGATAGGTGTCATCTGACACTGTAAATTAGGGCACAATCACATCAGGACACAACTGAAATTAGGACACATTTCCTTGCCCCTTGAGCACAGTTTGTTTCCTGAGATAAATTATGAAGTTTGGCCTTCGTAAGTGTGTCTAGCTCAGGTGATAATGAAATGAACACTGGCAGAAATCAGTGATTAACATGTATATTTAAATACTGCAAAGTTTTATTTTTTTTTAAGCTGCAGCTGAGCAGAGTTGTTGACAGTACAAGTCACCTTCGCAGTGTCCCATGCAAGTGCAGAATTAGTGAGACAGGAAAGCTATTTTCTGCAGTGCATTGTGCCAAGCTAGATCTATCCCTTCTAATCTCGACAATAAACTCAGTGACTTAAAAAAAGCAGGTGAAGTCCAAGCCAGGCACAGTGGTTCCTACTTTAGGAGCTGGAAGAGGACTGTTTAGTTTTCCTTTGATTGCTCAGTCCACTCCCTCATTTCTGCACTCGCCTCCTCTTCTGAATTCAGAAATGTGCTTGTCTCCCAGAGGTTCCAGGAGAATTTCAAGTGCAAGGATTTTCAGTGCAACAGCCTGCAAAGCTAACACCTCAGGCTGATTTGGTACTTTGTTTGAAATAGAGACAAGAGAAAACCTTGAGCAAAGTGAACATGAATCAGAACATATGTTGAACTGCTCACTGTAAAGGATACAGCTAACAAGGCTGCTAATTTTGTTATCAGGAAACTGAAGAAATGAGATACATTCCTCATAAAACTGGAGACATGCTCATCACACCCTGCTCACCTCGCTCAGCATGCAAACCCCTGTTTTCCTAGACTCACACAAGCCTCCCTGCTGTAAATACAGGTGAAAGAGCAACCAATACTTTCATTATGTACCTCAATCCAGGCCTAGGCGTGTTTTTTTCAGGGATGATTCTATGCCTTCCTGCCAGTCCATCTTTAAACACCGTTGTATAACCTTGCTGTGGCCTCTTTCAGAGATACAAAAGCAATGATGCACCTTCATCTTTCCTTATGTTAAGGTCCCACACTTGTCAATTGTCACATGATCTGTGCTCAGATTTGGAAGGATGCTTCCTCTCCTTTACATGCTGCAAGGAGCAGAAACAGAGGGGAAGTACGGAAATGTTAACAGTACAGATACCTAAAATGCAGGTGCCAGTACAATTTTTATCAGCCATCTAAATGATTACCACTCATCACACTGAATCCTTCTCTATTTCACACTTGACTGCTTTCTTTGAGGCCCAAAAGGAGCCAGAAAAATTAAAACGGGGAACATTGCTGTGGAAAAGCTCCATCAATGCTGCCCACAGCTTGCCCTTTCAAGCAGTTTGAGAACACGCCTGATCCCACAGCTGGATAAAACATATCCTATGTGTTTTTCACAACTTCTTATCCCAAGATCTACCATTCAGCAGGCTGGTGTGCAGTTTTTCATCCAAGTCATAAAGTACCTTTTCTGCTTCCCATGTGAATGGTGACAACCACTGGAAAAAATAATAAAATAAAGTGAATAACTAACAGTGAAACATGCATAGCAATTGCTCCAGGACATGTATGACTACAGATATTCACAGATTTTGGTTTTTCCCATTAGGTCTGTAGCCTATCTAATTTTATACAAGGCATTTAATCTAATGTGCCTATACTTTGGCAACTGCATCAAATTTCAGTGTACAAGTATCCAGCTATTACTATTTTTATTTTTTTGCATAACTGATGAGTGGGCTTTGAACCTTATTTTGATGTACTGAAGAGTAAATCATTCCTACATGTATGACCTTGATCCCAAATTCTACTTCTCTGCTGTTACTCACAGCTGCTGATCAAAAGTTTAGATGAATAGCTCTTTCCCTAGAGCTTGATTGCAGTTTGGGTTTTTATTTCAGTTTATCTGGCTAAAGTCTACTTAACCCTGAAAATTAATCTTTATAAAATCAAGTTCAGTAGCAGTAAGGCAAGTGAATTGTCTATGAAGTTATGAGACTTGTCAACATGACTATTACAGAGAAATACAACTGTATACATTTATGCTCCTATGAATATGATTTCAGCTGGTGGATGAATGGAAGTCATTTCTCACAGGGAACATTTAAAGGATAGTAAAGGAGAACTGTGGGCTAAACCCTGAACATCTTTCCTCATATTTAAGCCGTAAAGGGGCCCAACAATACAGCAGAACTATTTGAATGGGCAATAAATTGGTGCCAGCTTTTGCAGGGCAAGCCTGCGCATTCGCATTCAGGGCCAGCACCCTCGCACTCACAGTGATCTAAAAACATGTCATGTGCTAAGTGACAGACCATATGCTCTGCCTAGAATAGGAACTTTGGCTTGCACAGAGGACTTGAATTAATGCATCAAGTAGGTGACAAGCTTTTAAACTGATGTATACACCAAGCATCTCATAACCAAGCTGTCTTCGTCAATTACCTTTTCTGAAAAAGTCCCCCAGACAAACATAACTTTGCTTATTAAGCGCAGCAGAGAGCCTACAGCCTGCTGCAGACAATTGCCTCTGCTTTTTAAAATGCTATTTCCATCAAACACACAGCAAAGTAATTTAGATCAGTGTTACTGGCAATACCTGTAAAAAACTTGAGAAACTCTTAATAGTGTTTATGAAACCTTGCAGAAACCAAGGAACTGTGTGTGTCAGCTTACCTGGCAGAGTTGAAGTCAGCTGCTTACTAGAGATGCAAATCTCAAGTAAACAAATGATCAAGAGATCATTTTTATGGGGTAGGGAAATAGTTACATGCTTACACTCTTTGGGCTGCAGCAAACAGGAAGCTAAAAATAAAACCCAGTGAGATCTGAACACCTTCGGAAAAGCTGCATGAAAGAGAACAAATGGTACAGATCAAAGCCTAAGGCACAGCTGACAAATGTGGGGAAGGACCTCTTTTTCCAAAGGGTGCACACGCTCTCACAGCAGGCCCATGGCAGCAAAAAAAAACCTAAAAAATCCCCCCAAAAAACAGGACGAAAAAGAAAAAAAAAAAGCAGGGGAGGGAGAGAAAGAAAGAAATCATCATGGGTGTGAATTACCTAGAAATTTATGTGCTATTCAAGGCATAAGTGCTTTACTAAATGACAGTCAGCAGCTCACAGCATCATATATAACAAGCAGAGCCAAGATCCTGGTGCTGTTCAAGAAAAGTGTTAAGTGATATTTGCAAGGAAACCAGCAGCAATTTCAGAGTGCTGTCTAGCTAACACAAAAACGGTGCTAAAAGCACTGGTTGCTCAGCTCAAACAGACTTACTGTCCCATAATAAAAAAGATTGCCTTCATGGGCTGGACAAGGCATTGCTGGGGAGTTTTTCTGTTCTGATGTGTGCATAGAAAGCAAACTATAAAAATGCAAGTGTGCTAAGAAAGGGCCTTGATGTGGCAGAGTGCTCCCATTATCCAGATGAATACTTGTAGGGCCGGTGATGGGCTAATGTGAAATGTCACCCTTACATTGGAGCTTTTGCCCTGAGAGGAAATGTAACTGTTGACTACCTCTCCATAAGTCATATTTCTTGTGCAGAAACAGATGTGCAGGATACACATCTTCAGAGCATTCCAAGAACTGAAATCAGCACTGAAAGCAGATTGTTAAATTTAGAGTATTTGCGGATTTTTTTCCACTTGATATTTCAGTAGCCTTAAGGAAAAAAAAAAAAAAAAGAGAAAATGAATTTAATTAAATTCTTCCAAGAGCTTGATTATCTATTTTTAATAAAAGCATGTTCACCTATTAGATGTGGTCTTTATTTACTAAAGGGAAAAAGTAATAAAGTTAATGTCCCTTCTGTCTACCTGAATCTATAATACCAAGATTATTTTTCAAGTATATAATTAAAACACCTTTTTTACCCCCTGAAAAAAGCAAGTTTGATCAAAAGAGAAATAATAAATTGCTGCCAGATTTCAAATGATATTAGCATAGATTTTTGTCTTAAAGTTTTTAAGGAGCCTAGCAATTAGGCTCCATTATCATGATGATTAGAGCTTTGAATCATTTTAATGACTTCTGTCTGCACAAATCACATATTAATAGAAATGACAATTGATGGCCATCTTTGGTAGCTGGCAGCTTGTAGTATTTCATTCAGATGGCAAAGACAACAGTTACAAGGTACAGCAATGAGATTCCTCTGTGTCAAAGGTGGAATTTCCTAATCCACTTATGCCTCTGGTGTCCCCAGTCCTCAAAGATATGAATTGCCAAACCTGGATCCTTCTGAAACACAAATATCACTTGGACTTTCAGCAGCAACCAAGGTCTCACCACACAGCAACACATTTTGCCATCTAAGCAACAATTTAGAAGTACCTTAAAGGAAGATCCCCTCTTGAAGGGGATCAAAACCCTTTTTGGAGTCACAAAGTGCCATTCAACTGGAAGCCATATGACCCCTAAATCTATTTTTGGTGGCGGCAACTGGTCATGTCAGAGGCAGAATATTCTGTATCTGATAATGATTCACCAATAGATGGGGAATGTTTTCAGTTTCACCAGCCTTCTAACATTAAAAAAACCCAAGCAAACAAACAAATGAAAAACCCAACACAAACAAAAAAAAAAAAAAAAATCCAGTAGCTTCCACACAAAATAAAATGTGCAATTTCTTCCCATCTTAAGGGAAAAAAAACAAAACACAAAACCAAAAAACCCCCTTTACTTGAAAACGTCTTTAGAAGTCAAAATATTTTCAAACCCCAATCACAGTAACATACACAGAATCATGATCACCCTCAGAACATTTATTCCCTTAATTAGCAACAATACAGAGAATGAAGAAAGCTTCTTGTTATTCTAAGCAGGAGTAGTGCTTTGTTTGTCTTTTTGCCAACCAAATGAAAAACAACAAATTAGGTGATTTTTTTACTCAATTTTACCTTCATTGGTGTTAATGAAGTGTCTCGAAAACCTGAAAGCTAAATACTCACATTGTCCATTAAATGAAAGCACGTATTGTCAGAAATAAGAAGAAATAAGAGGTGCTGTGCTTGCCAGCTGTGGATGAATCAGAAATTACTTTGATTTGTAGTTCCTGGTAATAAATCTCCCTTCTTATATTTCCCAAGTCTTGCAAATGCCTCAATTTTCACATCCCATCTTGTAGAGTGCATTTTCACTGAATTCAAGACAGCTGGTTGTATATTCTGAGGCCATACCCTCCTGTCTCTTTCAGCCTTTTTCAAATTAAATTAACCATGTTTAAATCATGCTTACTGAGAACACAGCCCCAGTCTAATCTTTATATTGACAGACACTCAGTATTTTCTTCCTTATTCAAAACCTCTCCTCGAACATTTTCTTTTAGGCAGTCCCTATCTTCTTGATTTCTCAACCCCCTTTAGCTGTAAGAACACACTGGACTTCTTAAGAGTGAAATGAAACAGGGTTTTCAATCCCCAGATTGTTATGAGATCACATGGAAGCAAAACATAATTGCACTTTCTTTCATGAAGTGATGATAAATTGGAAGTCATACTTTTTCAAGAGGGGGAAGAACAGGAGGAAGGAAAGACACGAAGGCACGTTATCCTGAGTGGTAGTTAATGACCTTCTAATTAATGTTGCAGGTCTAAATTTTCAGTTTTAATTGTGCCTTGCTCTACTTGCAAGTTTACCCTTATGTTTCTGCCTCCAATAGCTGCAACATATCAGTTGAAAAGCAGTTACAGAAAGCAGACCCTATTAATGATGCCTATTAATTAGATAATTACTATTGCTCTTTTTCTATTCCCCCAAACTCCCCAATGGGATTAACACCCTTCCAAGAGTCAGAAACCTCTCATGCCATGGAGATTTCTGTTTCACTCTTACCTATTTAGTCACTAATTACATTTTAATCACTAAAATTATCCTCACAAGCAAATATATAGCTTTATTCAGGGAAGCACTGATGTCCTGGAATGCTTATTCCTTCACAACTCCAAAACACAGAACCTCTCCAGGTAAGAGATTCTCCCCTTGTATTTACACCAATAATGATGGCACTGCAAAAAGATGCAAGTGATACAAAAGTTTTCCCTCAATACTTTTATATTCAAGCAACTCTTACGTAAAACTGATGCACATATTAAGCTGCATAATCATTTACCAACATTAAGCCTAAGCATCTTTTTTTCCCCTTAGTTGATGGTAACACAGTCCCTGGGTCATGGTTGGTACCACCTTGATTATTATTAGAATCTGTAACTGGAAAAATCCTCAACCCACCTTCATCATCCAGTTTGGAAAACTTTTTAAGATAGCTAATGGTAGGGGGAGAGGGAAATATGATGACAGGATACACGGCAGACAGAGAAGAAAAGAAGGAAGAAAAAAATGTCAGTAAAACCATTTGGAAAAAAGAAACCGAAATGAAACCCCTGCTTTTTTAGCAGCACTGAACTGTGACGCACTTAAAATAGAAGCATGGATAATGTATTTTCATGGGTTTATGACAGATGAGTCCCAGCTGAATGAAATCAAACAGTCATTCTCTGGAAGAGCCCAAGACTTTATTTCATGTGTATTTTACATTTGAGAGAGAGAGAGAGAGAGAAAACATCCTGTTGTCATGCATCCTGATATCACAGTTTGGCCATTGACCTTTCTTTATTCCCCAGTTGTGCCATTTATGGAGTCAAAGAGACTCCAGAGATGAACTACCACAGTGAGTCACCTTGGCTGTGCTGCCACAGCCCAAACTGGAGTGCTGGAATTGAGATTCTCAGACCAGCAACTCTCTGGGCACAGCCTGGATCCTGGGATGCAGAGAGGAACTACTCTAGGTAGGCCCCCTTCAGATACAATTCTTGGGACATCCCTCAGAATCCAGGCATTCTCTCTCACAGGTTCTGTTTCAAGCCTAGGACATAAATATTCTTCCCCTGAGGCCAGGTGTGTATATGAATGTTATTTATGATGCACTGAAAAGAATAACTACCGGAGAGAGAATTTTTTTCTATGCAGATTGACTTTCCAAAATGTCTTTAAGATCCCACTGGAGAACATATACTGTTAGAAAAATTTACTTACCTTGTACTGCTAATAAGAGGTTTATAATTAAACTGGACAAAGCCATTGAAAAAGTACAATAAGCAGAAATGCTGCCATTGCCAGAAGCAAAGAAGACTTGAACAGTCCTTTTTCCTGTCTAAAGCCTATGGCTGGTAATTAAACTGAAATTGAACACCAGTTTAGGGGGTTTTTTTAATGATTCCTGTTCACGAATCCTACGAGAACAGCATGCAAACTTCATCTTTTTTTCTGAGCAAATATGCCAGCAGGAAAAAAAACAAACAAACACAAAACACTTCTATAACCTGATACCACAAAATCTTTTTAGACAAAAGTGTGATGGGAAATTTATGCTTTACAAATACCCTAAAAATAAAGCAGTTCAAGGGGGAGGGGGGAGGTGACAGAATAGTTTCAATAAACTTTCAATACAAAGCTCGTAGTCCAATACCCTGAATGAGTCAATTTATTTTCTGGGGAAGCTGACAGGAGAAAGAAGCAGGCCAAGTACCATCAAAATTAGTGAACCACGAATGGACACATAACTGCTAAGCAAATGGGACTATTATAATATCCTGGGAGGCTTGGTCCATCCCAGTTCTGCTGCCTGCCCTTTCTCCCCTTATCACATGGCAAGTGGCCCTCTGGGAATCACCAGCTGAAGAAAATAAATCATCAATGCAGTGCCAACACCTCGAATCTTGCATCAAATACAAATACTTATAAAAATAAATGTATTGGTTTGTATATAAAACACAAAAATGTTATTTCAGCAGAATACTGCCTTGGCAGATTTGGGCTCTGAAAAAATATGCAATTCCAGAATTAGGATTACCTATGTGATTTTAATTTGCCGTCCTTATGCATCTGCTTCATAATACATTATCCCTCCACCAAAGCAGGAGAACACACACAGTGCCCACAGGAAAGAAAGTAGCAGGCAGAAAAGTTTGAGTCCAGAAAAACTTTCCTACTTCCAAAACCCACTCTCTACCATTAGCTGAAGGGCCAATGGAGGAGAAAAGCTGCTGTACAGACCAGCAGATTCATCCCAGAGGTCACCTCTGTCCCACAGCTGGATGCCTCTGCAATCTGATATCACCTTCTTAATTGTTTATTTTGGCCTCCTGTAGGTATATTAAATTCTTGCCCATATGGATCCCACCCTATTTCGTTGTAGTGGATGACAGAATAAATGGAAAAGGTAAAAGGTACCCGGAGGCAGAACCCTCTAGAATAGGTGAAAACAGATTTTTATCATTCACAGCCTCACAGAGAGGCATGGGATACTAAGAATATTACAAGATATTGACAAATTAAAAAAACTTTTGAGAAAAATTGATTTTAGTCCAGCTATAAATTTACTGCTCAAGGTTCCAAAGTACTTTTTAGGTAAAAAAAGACATAAACCCGATTAGGAATTTTAAAAGATACTTCAAAATTATTCCAGGCACAGATAAAATGAAAAAATTAAAACAACAGTAAGCTTTTTCACATTCTTTATTGGAAAGCTGTAATATCAAGTGAAAAGACCCCTGACCCAAACTCAAAGTTTTAATCTCATTGGAATTCCAATACTCACATACTCTCTTTCTTCACAAGTAAACATCAGCCTGAGAGCTTTTCATGGCCAAAAAAACATCTGGGAATTTTGACTGGAAAGCAGTGAAACACTTTCTTCCAACTGGGAGCAGGGAAGAGGGATGTGTGTGAGCAGACCAGAGGGGTTTCAGAATTCAAAAGCCAGCATATTATCTCAATGTCTTATCTCAGGAGAAACTTAGGAAAGTCATACTCAATATTTCAGCCAAATTTCCTCACTTACTTTTGTTTCCTGAGCAGTTTAGGGATGCACAATAAGCCTCTAGTAAGTACTCCTGAGCATGGCAAACGTATTTGTCCCAATTTTCATTTAGTTCAATATTCCCACTCAAAACACTGCCTAATTAAAGTATCCATTATAATCCCATAATGACAAGTTAATGGAAAAAATCTCCTCTAGAACTCAATGAAATTATTTCTGTTAATAATTGGTGAAAAGCTGTAAAAAAACCAAAACAACCCTCTTAATGCATGCTTAAAACTCCATACAAGGTCATTGCTTCATCATATATGACAGGTTCAGCCTATTTCTGTGAGGGATGTAAAGGATCTGGAAATACGTCCTAGACAGTGCCATTTTCTGTGAACATGGACATGTAACCATCAACTAAGTAACCTGAGGTACATTTCCACTTGGCTCCTGTATCACTTGGTGGTTAAATATGTTTTAACAAGAAAATCCTGTTTCTGTAGTGCAGTCCAGGAAGAATCAAGGTCAATCATGTGATTCACTGTTCACTTACTGGAGGAGGAGGGGGAAAAAAATTCTATAAACTTGGTAAATTTAATGCACACATAAAGAACACAAAATATCAAACTCTGAAAATTTGTACTGCCTTGTGATTTTTCAGAGTATGTGATAGCTTAGGTTATCTTATTTACACAGTTCAGTGGGGGCTTCCTGTAGGCCTAAAAAGAGCAAAAAAATTACCTCATTGCATGCATTCCAAATGAAAATATTACATTTTAGTGGGATAAGGATTTTTCTCTTGACCTTCAAAAGGTCTTTCCTTGAGATCACGTTTTGTTCACATTTAAAGGTCAGAACTTACTCTGATACATTGGATACCTTCTTTAGACGACAGGGAGAGTCCAATCCTTGTTTTGTAAATCCACTACATAGTTAAATTATTGAAAGAACATGTATATACATATATGAAATTTAATTTATGCCTTCAGTACAACATTAGATGACCCTTAAGATGTTTTTTACTCCAAGAATGCACTAGAGTAAGTTTTAACCACCTCAATCAAGAATATTAATTTTATTTTAATTTCTATCTTTGTTGCCCCAGTGTTGTGACCTGCTTGCTTTTTTGGGGGAGAGGGACTTTCTACAAGAATATGCAGTGATAGGACAAGGAGGAATTACCTTAAACTGAAAAAGGGTAGGTTTAGATTAGATATTAGGAAAAATTCTTCACTATGGGAGTGGTGAGGCACTGAAATAGGTGTTCCAGAGTTGTGGATGCCCCATCCCTGGGAGTGTGTAAGACCAGACTGGACGGGGCTTTGAGCCGCCTGGTCTAGTGGAAGGGTCCCTTCCTTTAATTCATATTAAAACTATTTTTGCTGATACCTTTTTTTTTTGCCATTTGATATCTGGTTTTGAGACTGACAAAGTGAATACATATGTTAAAATTACAAAAAAATACTTTAAAACTATTAATTGTTCTTTTTAGAATCACCTTTTAGTAATCACGTCTGTATTTTGCATTCTGTAACAATCTCAATTGGTCACACTTATAAAAATACTGTAAAATCGTAAACACAGAAGAAAGGGAATATATTCAACTTAGGGAACAAACTGTTTTATCTTCAAGTTAAAAATCAAAAATCATGGTGTAAGGATCAGCTGCTGCTACTGAAGTCATCTCCATGACTTACACCAGAAAAATATAAACCAGGGCATTTCATATTTCTTTGGGAGCCCAGTCAGGCCTTGTGAAGTCAATTGTTGCTATAGCAACGTATGAATCCGGGAGAAGATAACACATCTGAATGCAGAAAATTAATTTACCTACGATCATCCAGTTGCCTTTTGATAGGATGTATATGCTTATTTGGAAGGGAAAAATCATTACATTTTAATTACTGTGCATCTCTGTCAACAACATCCAAAAAATCCTTGTATAAAATATTTGAGGCCAAAGGGAATATTACCCATTGAACATCATCCTTGCACTCAGTGTGGTTTGATTTTTATTTCACCATCTTCCAATAACAGAGCAGTGCAAAAGTGTAATACCTTTTTATATATTCTCCCTCTCTGTCATCAAATGCAAAATTAGATCCCTATGTTAGGAACTTAAATAATTTTACAACAAAGCATATTGCGATAAACCTGTTTACTGTGCTATGGTTTAGAAACTTACCATGGTTGTGAAGAAACAAGGTTCAGATGCAAGAAATCCTCATTTCAATGCATTTAATTCAAAATAAAGATTTACTTTGCCTTGAAATCAAAGAACTGGTAATAGTTGTTTAAACAATATAGAAAATTAGAGGCAAAGGAGAGTAAAAATTCACGTATTTGCATTTTTCAGAATCTGTTCAGGATTAAATCATATTGCCCCAAGCTTTAATCAATATGTTCAGCATGTGAAATATCCAATGCCATGAGAATATAATCTAGAATTTCCATCCTAATTATCCAACAGCTTTGAAACCACCTTTCTTCTGCTAGAGGCTGCACTTAAAAGTTTCCAACCCACCCAGACACAATGCAAAAATACAGCCTCAGACATCAAACACTGCACCCACAGGCGTTCTGGTAGCTGGGTCATACACAGCCTGCTTTGTCACCCCAATCAGACCTTCTTTCCCAGACTTTCCCGGGAAGAAAGCACGCAGGAGGAACAGAAACAATGCTTGTTAGTGAGAAAAGCTGTGCTGGGAAATGAGATGCAGCTGCCAACAAACAAGTCTCACTCGCAAGCAGGTGAGCCAGAGGAGGAAGAGCAAATCAAGTGCAAGATAAAGTAAACCTGCTGCACAAAGGAGAGCAAAAGCTTCAGCAAATTACATTTGGAAGTCCACAGGTTGTAAAATGCCAATTATGTCAGTTGCCATTGGCATGACTCTGAGTTGCTGGTGGAATTAATACCACCAGGAAAAGCATAAAACACCCTAATAGAAGACACTAAGAGGAAGTTACTAGAAATTACTAGTGACTTTTCTTTGTACCAGCCAGACTTCATATACTTCATCTGACTCCTTAAAAAAAAGCTTGCATAAATCTCAGAATTAAAAAGTTTAATACAAAGAGTTATAAGCTACGGGCAAGTGAAAATCAGCTTCTATCTTATAAAGGCAGAGATGGGGAGAAATGGGAGTTGCACGTCAGCCACCTTAATTATATTGTGGAAAAACAAAAACAGAACTGAAGGCAGAAGCAACTACTGCAGAAGTTGCTTTTAAATTCTGGACAGGAAGCTGCAAGGACAGGCACCAGGTATGACGCTCTCATGAAAGTCTCACCAGCTATGCAGCTGTTTCTTCTTTTTGCTTTGGCAGACTCAGGAACCCCTTTTTACCTTCCCAAAGGAGAGCAGCACTTCAAAACCTCACCATGACCCTGCAAAAAGAAAACCGACCCAACTCAAACCAAACCCTTTTCCCAAAACAACCCCCCAGACTGGTGCTAGAGATTATAAAGGCTAGATTTCAGTATGATTTGGTTCTGTGATTCCCAGATGTACCTCTTCCTGTGGAAAATTAGCACAATGCCTGACACAAAGACAGGTTTTACAGCTTTGTCCCTATGGTCAAGCACAGAGAATCCTTGACACAAACTTGCAATACAAACACATGTGAGAACTGGAGGTGCTTTAGCATCCCTGGGGTAAAATAACTGCAAAGCAGCCTAATGGAAACACAGAAGGCAGAGGAGCCATACTAACCAGCCAGGAAGAAATACTTCCTCTTTTGCCACAGTTTAGGGGAGCTTGAGGGATGCTGTGAAAAAAATGTTTTGCACTGAAGAGAATCCTATTGCAGCAGTGACAAAATATCACTGTGACCAATAAAAAGGCAAAATAAATCAGGCCAATAGGTTGGCTTGATACTCACCCTTCCCTCACCAATGTGGGTTTTTCTCTCTTCTCTGTAAACGTTTTGGAACTCACATGATGCTGCTCACCTGTGTTAACCAGTCCGACCACACAAAAGACAGGAACATATCAGCAGTACCATGACCAGATTCTGTCTGCTTAGCAGTGAACAAAAAAAGAAACAAACTTATGAAATGAAAATAAAATTTCAACTACTACTAAACTTTATCTATATATGTGCCCACACTGTACAAGAAGTAAAAGAAGAGGGTGAATGGCTTTCTGTGCAAAGGAAGGTGAAGAGACCTTTCAAATGGCAAAGAGGGAGGATATGGATCTCGGTGTTTGCATTTAATCATCTTGTTGCAGTGTAAATGTTTATTACATCCTTTTTTTTCTTTTTACCAGAAGCAGGAATTAATTCCATCCAAGCTAAGACTAAAGCCACATCAGTTTCAGATGCCAAGATTACTTCTGGCAAAGTATAAAAGCAGTTTTTCTGTCATATTGTGAGCTCCCTTTGCGGATATACAAACAGATGTGAAAGGAGCTTCCAAACTCCAAAGTTCCAGATCAAAAATCTTTTGGTGTTTGGCATTGGCTTTTCTTGAGGACAAACCCTCTGAGAAATCAAGTTGGGAAGCCAACAACCTCTAGCTTGGATTAGACAACACTGGAGAAGCTTAAGACCTTTTCAATGAACTGGTTTTGGCTCAAAAAATGTTAATTGCTGAGCGTGTGGTTCAGTGAATGTTTAGAGCTACTCCCTTACAGGAAGGTACCTGCCCCATGAAGAGGTGGGTGCAGTCAGACTGATCTGGCATCAGCAGCAACACAGACTGGATAAATGACCTTTGAGGGGCTGGGACAGTTTCTGGTGACGCACACACAGGGAAGGAGGACATCCCACCCAGCCCCAAGCTGGGCTGTGTGTATTATGCTGTACTGTACAGTACAGTAACCAATCTGAAGTTGCTTCATCTGTGCCCACCAGGGAGCTGCACAGTGATGTGGTGATCAGGTACCAGAGGGACTTTATCTGACTGACTCAGCTAAATACGAAAATTCAGCATCCAAATCCAGCTCCAACATCTATCAGAATTTCAAATCCAGTTTCAAATGGACTATGAGTGACCACATCCTATACGTTGGGCAAGTTCTTAAAAAATAACTTAAGACAGTTCTTTTGCAGCCACCATGCCTATACAACATAAATACACACAGGCAGCTACAAATCCTGCAAATTCAAAAGCTGGTCCCCCCCCTTCCAGCCCTACTGACCTGTCAGTAGTGAAACCACACCATCTGAAGTTCATTCATTATTTATACCCTAAGTACTTTGCTAAGAAGCTGGATTTAATTTTTAAGTTATATCATTTATGCAAATCTCCCTCACAATGGCAAGAATAAACTTCCTGGGCTACAAAAAGCCTGGTGCCACCTACTCCATAATTTTATTCCAAACCAGTCAGAATTTTCTAGTCAGGAAATGAAAGTTGTTTCCTTCTCTTTTTTTTTTAATCTTAGGAGCATAGAGCCATTTAAGTTGAAAAAGACTTCGAAGATCAAATCCAACCATTAACCCAGCACTGCCAAGTCCACCACTAAATCTGATAGCCTCAACTACACATCTTTTAATTAACTTGAGAGATAATGACCCAAACTACCTCCCCAGACACCCTGTTCCAATTGTTGACAGCCCTTCCAGTGAAGAAGTCTTCCCTAACATCCAATCTAAACCTCCCCTGGTGCGACTTGAGGCCATTTCTTCCCATCCTGCTGCTTGTTACTTGTGAGAAGGGACCATTTTGTAACAATTTAAAAGACACCAGTGATGTGGCAACATGTGGGAGAAGCAAACACTGAAGCTTGTTCAACAAACTCATCCCTACATCCTTTATTCCCTAAGGTTTGCACAATAAGGTTTTCATACTTTTCTTGATTTTGCTGCTGCTCTAGGAACTTATTATTCTGCTCACTAAGAAATCTTTCCCTCATTTCCCTCTATACCCTGGGAAAAAAATGTAATGTACGAAATGGGAAAAAGTAATTTCTGTGGAAAAAAAATCTTCCATCGAGGAGCCAAAATATCAAAATATTCATTTTTAGTGAAGATTTTGTCAGGCAGCAGTTTAAGGTTCTTCAATCAGACTCAGCAAGAACTGGCCTTCTGCCTCCCTCAGGCCAGCCAAGCATCTCTGCTGCCCATCTTGCATTGTCCATGGGCTGTGAAAGATCACTGAGGGTACATCCCAACAATCTGATCCTTTGAAGAAAAACAGTGATCATCAGACTTATGCACAACATTGAAATGCTCGCGTGACTGCATCTGCAGGGAAAGCTATTCCTTTGGAAATCTGCACCATGTATCAGTTACCTCCAATCCCTTCTGGCTTTGTACTTTGTAATTAAAATTTCACTTTATCATGGCAGAAAACTGTCACAAATTCCAGGGCATGAGAGATGAAAGTTAAGCCAGATATAGCATTAATTACAATAAAATATTTGTAGGATCAGTGTACTACAGGTAACACATGCAGAAAATCAAATATTCTTTGCATATGCTGTGCTCTGACAACCCTTTCTTTTAATTAAAAGACACTTGTAAATATTTTGTGCAATCTTGTAGAACAGCAGGTGCATGTGTGTGTACAAAAGGAAAAAATCATGCATCTCCACTGGACAAAACAATAAGGAAGTGCCATGGGAAATGCTTTGCTTCTTCATTATCCTATATGAAATAAATGTGCAGTTCGGATGAAGGCTTAATGTAATTCCAGCCTCATTTATATCCTTCAGATTAAAGTTAGTAATAAATCAAATCATCCAGGAGATAGAAACTTAATACCTCAATAGCATGATGCATAGATTTAACAAAAAAGCAAAAATATTTCAATATTAGGACACATTATCGATGTGTATCTTTTATGAAACTCACTCAAGACAAATAACTAAACAATTTTTGACAAGTCATTGCACGTGATCTGAGGCATAACATGCAAATATATCAGTAGTATATTGACCCAAGTGTTATTTTTACAATTTTTCTCTGAACTGTAAGGAATAATGAGACATTGACAAGAGTAGTTTGGTGTTTTTCCCACAATATGCCACTAATTTTTAAGACTTACAGTTTCTAATGGTAAAAAATATTTGTTTGCTTCCTTAATAATATGACTATTTTCCCATTAAATACTCAGCTGCATCCATTTAAAATTCTGAACAGGAGTTTCACCAACTCCAGCATTAAACTCTCTTTGTTTACTTTGTTTACCTCCTTGCAATTTAGGAGATTGAATTCTTTATGTGAGCAATGGCGAGGAGTCAATGGGACAATTCAGAGCATCTCTGTTTGAAGCATGAGTCAGATAATGTGAAGATCTTCCCACCGTGCTGAGATTTGAAAGATTTATTTGAATAGCAAGCAGATGACTTCTATTCAAGACACAAAATCTGAAAGAAACAACTATTTGATTGAATTAGATTTCAAAAGGATCAAAACAATGTCATTACAAACATGGTGCAGCTTTCTGTACTTCAGGGATGTTGCTGACTGGTTTTCAGTCCTTTATGAAGAAAGCCACTAATTTGGGCCATCCAGCTAAAGACAATGAAATACAGGTATCTCTTGGATGGAGTCAGTAATTCCACAGAAAACAGCGAACTTCAGAACCAGTTGGTTAAATCTGTCCTAAAGGGATGGATTGAAAGCCAGCATGTTTACATTTTCACAAGCAGCCCCTCTTCCTACCAGTATCAGACTTGGGATTTGCCAGATCTTTCTAGCTGTGAATGCATTTTTGATTCTTAACTCCCATGCTCTGTGCCTGGAAACCCTGGCATCTTTTCCCCTTAATAAAATGCAAAAGTCTGGTATTTCCTGCTTCACCCACATCTTCCCCTTGAGCCAGGCCCATGGGGTGGTCAGCAGTACGACTTAGAGTAAAAGCAGGACGTGATCTTCATGGCTATTTTCCAGGCAGAATTTCTCTTTGGTTTACTGAATTTTTATTTAGCACTGAGCTCTGCTGCTGTTGTGACTGTTCTAGGACGTGCCAGCCCCTGACAGCCAGAGGAATGCTATTGCTGTCTCCAGCACACCTTTCCTTCTCATAAATGCCTCCTTCCCTCAGGGGAGACAACACTACACTTCCAGCTAAAGAGCTGCGCTGGTGGCAACGCTGGTGTTTCTCCTAACAAGTGGCAGCAGCCATGCTGCTCACTATATTTAATAGCAGTAAAAAATTTAACATCCCAACAGCAGCCAGCAGACAGTTGGCATTACTATGACAAGGCTGCTTATTAAAATCCGTGGCAGGTATTTTTATTGCACTTTAATTGCAGAGGGTAATTCAGAAGACATACCTGTAATTTAAGTCTCCAAATTAGGGCCTGTGATTTATGACGAGGGCACTAGCGGAGTTTTATTGCAACACAACTGTCAGCATCTGTGCTCAGGTAACCCTGAGCTCCAAGTATTCTCTGCCAGAGTAAAAATATCAGTGACCGGGCAAACAAATCTAATTGGGGGGTAGGGAGAAAAAAGAACCCACAAGCACACAAAACACACAGAAGGAAGATAGCAACTATTTATTCTTCCTCTAACTTGAACAACAGGGCTTTCCTTCTTGTAAAACTAAGCCCAAATGCCAGGATTGTCTACATGGCTTGCACCCCTGGGCTACTTACAGGTCCCACACACCTCTACCCCTGCATGGCCATCTCCTTGCAGCTCTTTGCTGATCCTTCCACTGCAGCTACAGAGAAAATTCCTAAGGAAGGTTTTCCTGTGCATGGAGGAACCTGCTGAATAACAGACCCACAGAGTTTCTGCTAACTCCCTTCACACTGCAGTAACCACACAGAGGTTTTTAAATTAACATCCAATGCCTAACAGACTGTCAGCAGGGGGAGAAGACCAAGAACATTTTCTGCACACAGGTTAAGGGCAATTGAAGAGTTTTTCCAGAACTCTAGATTTCCCTGGAAAAGCAGCAGCCTCCAGTGCCTGACTCCTACAGGGAAAGATCATTCTAGTTGCAATGAAGCTGTAGCACGAAGTACATAAACACGTTACTTCTTAACTATTTGAGTTCTGCCTGCTGTTTACTTTTGGGTTAGGAAAAAGGAGAGGGAAACCTTATTCTTTGATTTCTTCCCTGCAAAAAGTTTACACAGCTCCCATGAGCCAAGTCCAAAGCAATGCCTGTGATCGGCCACAGACTGCCACTCCTAAATATCCCCCAACAACAACATGGCCACCAACCACTGTCACTTCACAATGTATCTCAGCAGTAAGAAAGTAGTGCTTAACGCCCCCAAATCCACAGGTATGCAGCGAAAAAAACATCCTTTAGGGGAGACGAGTAGGCTTTGGAACCAGAGGTGGAAGCAGATAGAAAACTCAGGTGCCTGTGACCCAAGGGTGGTGTCAGCTGTATGCGTGAGCTGTGTAGGCCAGGGCAACTGAATTACAGCAGCAGTTCACAATGATATAAAATCTACTATTTTGGCAATGATTAAAATTCCACAATTTCTGCCAGCATCTTCTTTAGTTCCCTCATCAGCCTATTAGCTGTGCTTTCACTTGTCCACATTTTTCACCAGTGGGAAAAGAAACACTTGCTTGAAACAAAACCATTCTTGTTCATTAAAACGCTGAAGCAAAACATTAAGACAGTCTTAGCACTGCTCCATAATCCCAGCCTATATTTATCAAAGTTAAATACTATTTATGGATTCAAATACATATAGTATCAAGAAAACTAAAGAGCCAATTACATCCCCAATGTCATTATCCCAGTGACAGGACAATATAAAACCCAGTAACAGCTTCTCATTGATCAGCTAATCAAACATGTTTCTAGGAGTTTGGTTACCATAAACAAACTACACTATGGCCAAATCCTTAAATCTTTTCTTTGTTAATAATTCTTTATTACTGTACGTCTGCAGTTTTACAGATTGAAGTAATACTTCCGTCTTGTCCTAAAGCAGCAGATTGCATGTTTATAGCTGATTGTTATCTCATAAAATAATGAGCATTCATCCTGGACTGGCTGTCAGGCAGACATTGGCGTTTCCATCTCCATCCCTGTATATTCAGAGACCAAAAGAACATCCAGAGATGTTGTTATTGGGAATACTTTTAATCGTTTTTCCACCAGAGCACAAGGAGAAACAATGGGATCCAAAAAGTCACAGCACTCAGTCATCTTTCAGCCCTGGTTAGGATCAATAAGCAGCTGTGAATGGCCACCCTTCTGACAATACAGCCTAAAATAAAAATAAGAAAGGGGGGGAAGAAAAAGAGAGAGAGAGAAAGAAAACATTAATCACTATAAATCAATAGAGTAATGAAATCTTCTTGCATTGGAAATAACAAGAAGGGCACTTCATTTAATCATAATTTCCCACAGTGCAGACCCACTTTCTACCCCAAGTTATGTACACACATAGAAAGAGCAGCTGTGCTCACCAGCACCACACAGTCATCCATCTTATGGTTTTTTCCTTTTATTTTCTTAGTGGATGTTTTTTTTCTCTTCCTTCAAGGGTATTTTCAAAGACAAACCCAAGGCACTTTAGGAGACACCCAGTTCTCACCATTAAGTTGCTTGCTTCCCATACTTAAAAAGTTTTAAGGTGTTTTTCACCTAATGAAGGCTGGATTCTAGCAGTAACCAGTTCTGCAGAAATGATCAGATGCTTTTAGAAAACTGGGTGAGGATTTAGCATTTTGTCCCCAGGCATAGGAAGGACAACAAAGAGAAAAAGGAAATCAGAGCAAGGACTTAATGTTTCACCATCCTTGTAGTCAGCATTAGTGGTATTGACCAGAGAGAAGATCACAGACACCCTATTCCCTGCCTCCTCCAATTACAGGAGCATTGGAAAAGAACTTAGAGAGCAAAAAGAAAGTTCCACAGCCCAAAACACTGACATAATTTTCTTTTTTCAACACCATTTTCTTGGTGCTTTTAAAGGCTTTTAATGTACAAGAGTATGTGTTGTGACAGAGGGACACTGCTTTTAGCCACATGAAAGAGTCCCTGCTGAAGTGATCCCCTCACAGGTAGAACTGGGATGCAGGAGTTTGTTTTGTCTGGTTCAGGCTTTTGTTGCTTGGCAAAATCCACTGCATCAGTAAGTCAAAACCTCTTTTTAGCCAAATGTCTTTTGAAAAAGAAGTTAACAGTGTTCTCTGCTATTCTTTGATTACAAATGAGATCAAGTATCAAGGCTGTTGAAAACCGAAAAAAAAAGCCGAAAAAAACCCCAAACCTATTTTTTTTTAATTGGTACCATTTAGTTTCTACCACAGCCCATCGAATGGCAATGTCTCCAGGGAGCACAAAAAGTACAAGGTCTGAAGTTCTCAACCATCCTCACCAACATGGCAATGACACTGCAAGCACCAGCACTTCCCTTTGCAAAGCTGAAGTGGCCAAAGCTGTTTGTTCATGTCAGCTGCCCCTTGCTCACAATAAAATCATATTAAATCAGAATAGATGGCCCATTACACTCTTGCTCTTGAAGGGTTCACCAAATTCTTACAAAGGTGAAAAGCCTCCTGAACATTTGGCACCATGAGGCCTTCAGCTCCCCAGCCATGCCATAATTTGTACAATTTAAGTACTACTGTGCAGGTCAAACGTGCACAGCCTCAAATTAGAAGTGTTCAATAGCCAGAAAGACATTCAATAACACTTTCCCTTGGGATGCATCACACCTGTGCTGGGGGGAAAAAAATCCCAGCAGTCACAAATGGGGTTACAAGAGATAAATTTTTGTATACTACCAAATACAGGCTTTCTTCTGTTGCACTGGAAGCCTTTTTTTTTTTTTTTTTATCAAATGGCAAATATCTGTGCTTATTAAACCATATATAGGATTCTCTTTTAATATGTGAACTGGTTTTGTGATCTCACCGTCAAAGCCTGACAAAGCTGTGAGAAGTGAACTGATGAACTCTGACACACCAAACAGGCAGTAGGTTTAAGGGAACATTATTAGGAGGAGCCTTAATCCCACAGGTAGAGAGCCACACTATTTCCCCCTTGTTTTGGATGCTTTCTAGCAGCCTCTGACTCCAAGCAGCACATAAACTTATTTTTACTTTATTTGTTCAGAAAACCATCAGCTCTCATTCAGAAATAAAGTCATGCATTCATCCCGTGCTTTCATGACAGTGCTCCAAGATTATTCCAATGCAAATATTACAGCCTGCTATAACCCACAGCTCCAATTCACCAGGCCCCATAACCTTTTCTGAAAAGGTTGCTTCATTCTTTCTTAGGTCAATGATTCCCCAACTTCTCCAGAGAGTCATTTTATTAGAAAAAAGTTCTGCTGTGCTCTGAGACTGCAACGCTGTCTCTTGTTTTCTCTGCCCTGATGGAGTAACCAAAGGCACAATCCTTTCCTAGTTCACATTCAATGAGCCAACCCAGCTGAGGCCTGCTCATCATGAATCTGTCACAGAAATATCTTCCTTGAAGTAGCTTTACAGAAACAGAGCATGACAAAAACCAACCTTGCTTGATATATATCAGCAACAAATATCAGCAATCCTTTTTTTCTATGCACACACACATCCTGAATTTAGTATTTCACTCCAGAATCAATTAAGTACATCGAGGATTTATGCTGACCTTGAACAATAACAGTATTTATTTTTAAAATGCTGGAAACAGTAAGCTAGATACTACACATAACAAATCTTGACATTTTGTCTGTCTTCAATCTTTTCTGTAGCATGAGAAGCACCATATGCAGAGAGTAAGGTCCTGGGGAAGCAACATCCCAAATGACCAAAAGTTGCCCTGCAGAATTCCTGGCTGAAAACTTCCTCAATATTTTGTATTTTTCATTATGTGCTGGCTGCTGAGATCACACGGCTTTTTCTGAAACCTTCGCTTCCATGGGGCATTATCTGTTCCCCAGCTCTGCACAGGACAGCTTGAGATGATAAATTATGTCATTTCATACTGCAGAGGAAGAGGAGATACTCAGTCAAGACGAAAAATATATTTTGAGTATCGGTGTAGCACTTCACTTTCCCCACTTGTTTGCACCACACACCACCCAGTTCATCACATGCTCTGTCACAATATTGCATCACAAAAATGCCTTTAACTTCAGTGTTCTACCTATTACAATAAAGAAGGATTTTCACTGACAGTGTATTAGACAAATTACACCAAAACCAAGGTTTGCACATTTGTATTCAGAATCACTTGAACAAACTCATCTATAGCAGCTCAACCAATGAAGAACTAAAGTCGTGATCTGGAGTGCTTACTTCAAAATAAAATTAGGAACTGTTGTAGTGTATACTGCCAAATTATCTTCTAGAGGATTTCCAAGCTGAAGTTCTACTGCCACACTGCCCACTGGGGGAATCCCACGGGTGAAACCTCAGCCTCACTGCTGTGTTAATACCTTGGGCTTCTCCTTGACAAATCAAGGATGTGCTGTACGCCTGGTTCAGGGAAAGAGAAAAAAAATGCCCATCTTGCCCAGGAAGGGTAGGGGGGGAACAAAAGAGAACTAAAATAAATAAATAGATTAGATAGATTAGATAGATAGATAGATAGATAGATAGATAGATAAAGGGTTTTTACTGTGCTGGAAGCCAAGATTCAATCCACTGAGATTAAAAACTTAAAGCATTTTAAAGGTGATGTGATTACGATGCTTTCAGAGTGCCTGATTTATTTCTTGAACAAAACAGGCACGTATTTGGCACCACGCAGTTTGCAACCGAAAAACCAAAATATATCCATAGAATTTATGCTTTCTGGAAACCAACCATACCCCAAAGATGCATTTCTAGTTGGCTAAAAGAATGCCAGTTCAGAAGGGTATAGTATCTATACACAGCACTCAGCTAGGAAATGTTAAATAAACTTAACTTCACTGCACAAAATTCTAATAAACTCCTCGTTCCTTGACTTAATCATCAGAACTTGGGAAGCTTATGCATCAAATACAGATACATGTGGACCTCTAGCTTATTTGCTAATACAGCCTCAAAAGTAAGCATTTATTAAATATTTTTGATAGATAAAAACTGTGAATTAATATCAAAATCATCCATGGCTTGTCAAAAATATTTGATTAGAGAAAAGGTGCCTTTTCAAAAAAATCATAGGATAAAAAAACCTGAAAAGAAAATACTTGGAAGCATCCTTCACAGGCAGGATCAAGGCGAATGACAATAATTTCTAATCAATCAGTTTATCTGCAAGTTAGAAAAATGAAAGAAAAAGGTCCAGTGGGCACATGTGAAGTCTGTTTGATGTCCCCCCTGCTGGCTTTAGGATTTCACTTACACTGACAGATGAGCACATCCAGAAAAGCCAAGAAAGACTAAAAATGTTTCAAGCTTAAAGTTTGCTTCCATATGAAGGAACGTGGGCATTATAAGATGTATTCCTGCAGTTTTGTGCAGGTAATGACAATCCTATCCTCAATTTTCCTACACACTCCTTATATTTTCTCTTTCATCACATACACAAAACCAAACATGTATGTTTTAATTATTGTGGGTCTTCTTTCTTTTGTTGTTGTTTTCTCTGACCTTTATTATTTACTTATAATTCACCGGGAAAAAAAAAAAAAAAGTGTTCTCTTTATTTAAATGCATAACACCAGAGTCATGCAGAATTGACAGCAGTGAAATATGGAGCTTAGCACAGAAAATTCCTTTCTGAAAGAGAACCTCAGAGCAGCTTTCCCAAACTCCAGCCAAACTCCCAGACTTCTGCAGAGAATTCAAACTATCTGTAACTTTTCTTATCAAGCTTGAAGAAGTTTTATTGCATCTGCTCCAAGAATTTTAACAGGTGAAAAATTGACAGCATACAACATAACTTGAGCAGGTATCTAATGTTCTGAATTCATGGGGGAACTAATTCTGAAAACTATTTAATTCCTTGTTCTAAGAAAACTCCCACTGAAGTCAGTGAGACTGTGTGGGGTGAATTTAGAAACTATAACGAAAAATAGTACAATAGCAGCCAGCCCTGGAGATAAAAGAACTTGTGTAGAACTGCTCCTGCAACAAAAGCTGAACTTATCAAAACCCTCACATGGCTTCAGATTTCACTTTAATTAGGAATTAATCAAGTTTCAAAACAGTTCTTGAGGTGTATCAAATTTTAAAGCAATCCTGGGTTTATTTCCACAAGCAACCTCCAAAGCCAATGTATAGATTTGCCCAAAAAATAATTTCGAGAAAACTGACGGCTTCTGCTTCCTTCAGTTGTTTTGAGCAAGCTGTACTTTCTGAGGACAGACCAAAGGAAACAGAACAAGGATCCTATCAGTTGCCATAATCTGTCAGCAGGGTTACACCCAGACAGGCATCCCAAGAGCAATGCCAGGTGTTTCAGAGAAGAGCAAAGAGAGCAGCTGCTCTGGTGACATTTGAACACCCTGGCTCTGGTAGGTTCTGCTTCCTTTAATGATGCTGTAACTGCTTAGGGCAGTACAATGTGAGCATGGCACAAACCCCCCACATGACCCAACAGGCCACTTCCCCTCCAGAAACCTTGCAGTGGGTAACTGGGCATAGCTTGTTCAAGGAATATTTCACCTCAACCCCAGTATTTGGGGAGTTGGCTTACATGGGAAGCATGCAAATGTTTATTCATCTGGTAATGCCTCCCTTACTGGAGTATTTAGTTACAGGACGCCTGTTGGCATCACCACATTCCAATCTGTATAAAGGGTATTTCTTGGAGTTTGTTGCTTGGTTTTTGGTGGGGGTTATTGGGAGCATCCTGGTAGATGACTTTCTCATGAAAAAAAGAAAATAAGGATCATTCTTTTGAGAAGACATTTCAGTAGGTAGGGCCAGATCATCAGGCTTCCTGAACTGGCTCGTGCTTTTGGGAGTCAGCAGAGCTGCACTGATTGGCCCCCTGGGGAACATCCTACCCTGGTTCCTGCTGGTTTCCTCACACAAAGGATCTTGTCACCACCTTATTCCTCAGGCACATTTTGTCATATCCCCTGCACTGCTCTTCATGAAAAAGAAACTAGTTATTTTGCTCAGCCTCAAAGTTACAGTAAAAGCCCGGGGCAGAACATTTTGCTCCATTTCTCTATTCATCAGTGTAAATAATTACTACTGAACCTGCCATGAAATAGAAGAGCAAAACATCAGCCTCACTTCTCAGCTTACTCAAACATCTTCTGGAATATCAGATCCTCCAGACTTGCGTGTTTAAATGCATCAATATCAGCTATGCTACTGCAAAATCCATTCAATTCAATCAAAGGACAATAATTAAAACTTGGAAAGGTTGAGAGGAAGCTTTTGCACAGACTGAGCATAGCAAAGCTAAACATATTCCCATGAATCAAGAGCTTGTGGTATACATGAACTGTAGCAACTCTTCAACCCTAAAAAGATAATTGGCATAGGGAACAAAGTGGTTTTTCCATTTGGATGTATGATAACATAAAAGAGTTAATTCTGGAACCCCTGAGAAGCTCTTATAAAACTCAGAAAAGTCACAACTTCTTTAAAATCTGTGAAAAAAATCCCTTATTTTGCTCCTGAGGCATTACTACGCTTCTGCAGGCACCAAAACCTTGAAAGTACTGGAGTTGAATCAACAGCACATTTCTTTCAGGAAGCTTTGTTTTTTTTTATCTGAGAAATTAAGCTTTTTTTAATGAAACATTGTTTGCAACAAAGTATCCCTCTCCCCAAGACTCATCTCGTCAGGTTTAGCGGCACAAGAAGTTTGTCTGCCCCATTAAAACAATCTAGTTTTAAAAAGGAGGGAAGAGGAAGACAATTCCCATCTCCTCTGTTTAATCCCCCGAACCTTGGCAGAGAGCTTTGACATCTGCATTCACATATTCAGCAAAAGGGTTTTTTTCCTAAACCAAGCTATGAAAGAGCCACCATGTGATTTCACTCATGTTTTGTTACAAAGGTACTACTTTTACTTTGCTTTGAGTGTTTTACCAAACAGAAGACTCCAGATTATCCAGCGCTCATTAGAGAGAACATATTGTCATTGGACTTGGAACATCTAAACGGACCTGAACCATGGGACATCCTCCAGAAAAAGCAGAATCAAGGCTCCAGCAAGCTGTGATTTTTCAAAAAACATAGCTGGCAAAAGCTGTGAAATATTTCCACCACAGAACAGCGTGCAAGGTATAGAAATAACAAAAAGTCTGTACCATTAATCAGGCCTTGCAGTCACTCACTCCACCAGGTGGTTACACTGCAGCATCATAAATGAACTCAGAAAAATTTAAATTCCCAGGGTGGAAATACCCAGTACATGCTCTTTGTGATTATTTGCTGTTACATATCTCAAGGAAGCATCAATCAGGACACCCATCAACTTCTGAAAATTTGCAGTCTAAGCACAGTTTTTATAAAGACTTAACTCCAAATATTAAGGGAAAAAGAAAACCAAACCTCACCACTGACCACTACCATACTTATTAAATTCTCATGAACTGCCACTGATTGGGAATAAAGAAAAGCAAATTTACCCATTTTAGGAACAATGTCTTCTAAAATAGAAAGGAATAAGATGGAAGGAGAAACAGATCTCACATGAGTCAACAGGAAAGGAATTCACACTGGGCAGGTTCAGAAACTCTCTCTCACCTTACAGCAGCCTTCTCTTTCATTTGCTTCTAGCTATTTCAGATCACTTGCAAGTTTTATGTCATAAAACTTTTTTTAAAAGAAGTATATGTAAAAGGTCTTTTCTTACAGATTTTTGGCACTTTCTTCTTCCAGGCCAGCTGATTTGTTTGACTGTTTTTTCCAAGGTGATCTTTGAAAGGCTGGACTGGCACACCAGTCTATCAAACAAACGCTAACTTTTATTTCATGATTTTGCCACAATCAAAGAAGTCCAGAACCCCCAGGCATTTCCAAGGCCAAAAGTTGGTTTTGTCCCATGAAGAAAGGTTGAGAGTGTTGATGTTTCCCTAAAGACCTCAAACTGCTCATGAGATTTATCAATTTTGTATCTACTGGCTATTCACTGTGATTTTTTCCCTGTTCCTGTTTCGCTTGTTAGTAAACTCTTATTTTTTCACTCATAACTACTCATACTTCATTTCTCCTTATTGGTGGAAAGAGATTGGTTGAAACTAAGGGGAGGTAACTCATTTTAGAGTGTCCACCTCTTAAATTGTCTTAAACCAAGACACAGAGTTAAAGCTGCAGGATGAGACGTTCAAATTTCTCCTGGAATTCTGTGGTTAAAGTCTCCTTCTCACCTAGCCAAGAGCTGATTATTTCTTCCTGCAAGCTTTATCCATCCATCCCTCCATCCGTCCATGCATTGGGCTTTCCACTAAACCAGCAGGAGAGCTCTGAAGGGCAAAATGGGCTCTTTATTCCACAGCTGCTTTGTGGGTGCTTCTCCATCTCTTCACTCAGGGAGCAGAACCCAGAAGGAGAGCTGAAGAGTCTGTAAATAATCTCATCTGTTAAAGGTGCATTTTTCTGTAGGGAAGAACAAAAAACATGTCTGATGTCAAAAAAGACTTTCATAATTGGTGCAAGATTTCCCAGCACTAGTTTATCTTGTCAGTGGCAGTGACTTCCAGCCCAGACAAGATGCAATTATCAGGAATCCCCATGACCCAGGTGGACTTTGGATTACAAGTAAAATCCCCTCTTATCTTGCCATCTACTTTGAGATAGGACAGTTGAGCATAAAATTGACTTGCTTGAGAGAAAATAATTCAGAGTACACAGACTCAGGCATGCAACTCCTCCTCTCAGATAATAAAGATGCTCCTAAATAGGATGTATATGTGTAAGGAATCCTCCTACATGCCTGTGGCCAAGAGACCTTTCAGTACCACCTTTCTCCAAAGATATTTGTCACTGGATAATTCCAAAAATCAGTGAACCTCTTCAGGTTCTAATTCAGAGCTGTATTTGTCATTTTAACAGTCCAGACTATTCCATCAGATGTCTTGGCATAACTGACATAGTGAAACACTATGGGTTTGGAATATTCTATTTCAGATTCTATGCAGTTGGTGCTTCTTTGGACTTCCTTACTATTTGCAAAGAAAAAACTGTGTTACAATGTTAATCAGAAAATAGAGATATAATAAACTCCTGCTTTACAAAATAACTTTTTTTAATGAGGCAGAGAACACTTGAAATGCTGGAGCCCATTACCTCAGCTTTACACCAGAAAAGATTAACCTTGGCCTATGTTTATGAAGCTGTCTTTAAGGAAATGGCTGAAGAAAGTAACAGAGCCATCACAGATGTGGTTTGCACAGGGAAATAACTAAACATTCATGTTCCTTTTATTTCCCCCAGTGAGATATTTTTAGGTTTAAATATCAGACACGGATCCACTGTGTTTACGGCAGAATGAAACGTGAGAGTGTTAAAGGAAGCAGAAAGCTCATGCCAGAGATTAAACTCCTACTCCTTACAGTTGAAACACACATGGGTCTCCCAGTCTTCCAGATTTGCTGAAAAGAGAACCTGGAAATTTTGCACATTCCTGAACATCTCACAAGTGGGCAGAAATACCACCAAGAACACTCAAACTGAAAGAGAAATCATCTCCAGAGTCAACTGTTATGCACATCCCATGTTATTTAGCCATGGCTGGAAGTGCTTGAAATCCCTTTGGAAATAATGCCAGCATTCAAATAATTCCTTCCATCATCTGAGTTTCCCTATAGGCCTCAATCAAATTGTTCCATCAATAAAATACTGTACCTGAAACATTGTTCTGTCTCTTTGCAACTAAGCCTGAACAAATATTTATGCAGCAGCTTACATTTTTAGCTGGTAAAAGAATTCCACAAATAAACCACATAAAAAGCTACTCAGCTTTTAAAATTTATGTTTTATGCAAGAAATTGTCTTCACTCCTAAAAGACTACAGCTATCACAGGATTTGTTTCTATTATGTGGGAAGTTTCTGTATGAAGAGAGTGTTGTGCACACATAAAACACCCTACAAGTACTTGGGTGTCTTGCAACAGCAAACCCAATAGTTTTAAGGGGATTATTTTAGAAGTGTCTATATAGAAATGAATTTAAATTCAGAATTGGCTGCATTTTTAATCAAATATCAGCAACTATGTCACTACTGACCTGGGATTAAAACTCCAAGCATGAAAAGGCTGTGAATATTTAAATGATGAGATCAAAGCACCCACTTTATCATTAGCACCTAAACCCATCAATTCACTTTCTCAAAGAGTGCTCAAATTTGATATAAGTGTCTCAGTATAAAAACAAGGAAGCAAACGAAATATAGCAGCTAGACCAAAAATTCTGCAGCAAAATTCTTGAGTAACAAGTAGAGAAACGCCAGGTGTCCCTTGTGCGGGGTTATGTGACCACTGAAAGGGACAGTGGCACTAAATTAATTTAGTAATAAAATCAGTGTTGCTGGGGAGTGAAATCTCCCAGCCAGACAGGAACAATGCTGGACTTTCTTTATTTCTAAACAATAATAAAATGGACAGGCACAAGAAGTGTCAAGGAATATTATCAGTTGGCCAACACCTGTGAGTTCAGTTTTTGGCTTCCAAATATGTTTCATCAGCCTTGTTATCAGTGAAATAATAATAATAGTAATAATAATAATTTAATAATAAATATAGTAATAATCCCTCAATTACAGGTCAGGAGGCAGATTTTTTTTTGCTTCATGGGCTCAGGGGAGTTTCTGGAAGGGATTATTTTGACCAAATTCACAAGACTGAGAAGCTTGTTTGAGTTTAAGAGGCACTAAAACTTTCCTTTTAGTTCTGTTGAGATCTCATGGCAAAATTCACACTGAGAGAATGGATAACCCACCTGGGCAAGCTTGAATGAGGAGAAAGTTGAAACAAAAACCAATTTATTGTGTCCAATTCCCTTTATCCTTTTGGTGTCTGTTAATTACAGAAAGTTTTACAAACACCAACTTGTCTCTTGTAGACAAGGGCTTACCTTGTTCTTTATTCCAAAATGAAATTAGGATTCAGGGTAGGACTTTTAGTAGGACTTTACCCTTTCTCCCAAAACCACCTGTAACCCCTCATAAGTTTTGATCACAACGACATCCCAACAGAACACGGCAGAGAGCACAAAAGGAAATGCCCACAAGCTCAGACACCCAAGGCCAAATGCTTTGGAACAGCTCTTGAAATTGCTTTGGAATGAGTAACTGCTGGAATTCTATCAGTCCTACCCCAACTGTGTGCATTGCACTGATACAGCTCAGCACTATCACCTCATTTGCAGGCTGGACAATATCTAATCCTGAGGAAAGAGACAAATCCATTCCATTCTGGAGTTCAGACAAACCCCCAAATGTCCTGGACTTGAGCTAACAGCTGCAGTATGGCCAAATGTAAATTCTGGTACTGTAAAAGCAGTTAATAGCTCCAGAAGATTTAATGGCACAGCCAAGGTTTATTGCAGAATAATATTTAAAATGTGATGAAAAATAATTTTTTATTTCTATATGACATGCAAGGTAATAAAAGCATTAAGCCACAATAGACATAGAAGTAATTCTTATGCTTATAGGCATTACAGAGCTTATCACTGAGAAGAACTTTACGGTTATTTTTTATTTCCTACTCACAAATACTACACCATTTTATTGATATTCAAAGCAATAAAATAATAATTTCCAATTATCAATTCATCATGGCAAACATATAATGTGATTTACTTTTTAATTAAGGAGTAGTTTCCAAGGCTGAAATAGTTCATTTTTAATCAAGAAGAAAGTTATAAACTTTTTCCTATAATCTCTGAACTCTTCAACAGTTTAACGAGCTACAAGGCTGGCTTTTCAACCACTAAGTTTTAACTGAAAACATAAAATATTAAGGTTTATTTTATTTAGTGGTGCAGCTGACATGATGCGCTTTGCCAGTGTTGGTTTTGGGCATAATATGGATCAGGGTTTATAACCAGCAAGAAAGGCAATGCAAGCTGAGCAAAGCATGGGAGAAGCTGGAGAGAAAGCAAAGTCATTTCAGTCAAATCACAGCTCTTGGTCAAGACCAGCGGCACAAAATTCCCTGTCCCACTTCCAAAATATGGTTATTAAAGGTAAATAGAGGCTTTGCAGATACCTGGCAAATTGAAAACAATTTTACAATTTGGAGAGCAGCTTCATGTGAGGCATTCCTTATTTAATCATCTGGAGATGACCTCAAGCAGACAAAAAGGCAGACTCCACTTCAAATTATCACCAATGTGGAAGCAGAGTCTGCCTTTCCCCCTGCCACTTACAGACACTGGAAAAAAAAACAGATTAAACCAGAAGAAAACATCAAGTACAGGCACATAAAACCACTCACTAACAGCTGTACATTGTGAATCTAGAAAACATCATCAGCCACTGATGTCCTGAGGCACCAGAACAGGAGAAGTGGGGTTAAAACGATGCTGAACAGGGGCTGGGCACTGAGGTAGAATAGATAAAAGGAGTTTAAGGAGATAAAAACATCTGAGTGCTTTTACTTGAGCGTAGTCACTTCCCACCGAGTGTGAGGAGCAGAGCAGAAGCCTTTCTCCAATAATTATGTGGGCATTTAAGTGCAGGCAGGGGAAAGCTGGGTGCCAGACCCGCCAGCAAGGGGCACGCCCAGCCAGGCTCTCACAGCACCAAGAATGGCAGGACTTACCAGCATCAGAGTTCCCTTTGTCTCACTTCCAGATTTTCCACAATTAGATACGTCCTTCTCAGTAACTGAGAAGTGACTCAGCAAGACTAGCAACCAGAACTGCACATCAAAACAGTGGGCAAAAAAAAAGACATGGAAGTGAAAGATTGTCAGGTGTTGAGTTGGCCTGCTGACATTGGTACAAGCTGTTCCACAGGCAGAGGTTTTAAGCATGAATTGTGGCTAAAATAGCTGCCTTTTCAAAATAAATGTCAGTAAATAAAGTTTTCTGCTTCACTATGACAATTGGATGCATTTCTTTACATATATATCTATGTAAGGACAATATCCTGGATGAAATCCTTCAGACAGGTTTTTTTTTCAGGCTGCAGTTTTGATTCAGCAAGCAGAAATCAGAATCTGAGCCAAGGCACAGTGTACAAAATACCTTCCTGATGCTTCCTACCATTACACACATTATATAAATAATTGTATTTTTAGTTCAGATGTACTATTGAACATCTGTTTTCCTTTTATCTATTTATATTTTGCAGAGATAAATCCCACTAGTGTGTGAGCAGAGCCAGTCTAAAGGAGGAGGAGAAACTTTAACCCAGGCTGTCATACCAACCTCACATTTGCTGGAAGTAAGGATGATAGCCCACAGGAAAAAGATCTGATAGCATTTTTCATTTATTTTGCACTGATTTCTTAAAATTATTCAGAACAGGTTGGACATGCCTTGATGGATTTCAAAGGCCATCCGGTGTGTATGTACTAAATAGCCTGCATTTATTAAAATCCAGCTTTTGGCTATGCAGAGTCCACATTGCCACTCCAATAATTTTCCATAAATTGAAGGACTTGCAAGTGTAGATTAATTGAGGCCATGAAACAGCAGCTAGAGTAAAGAAATTAGATATTCCCTTTCATAGTTTCTTCTCTTGAACTTTGCAATTTCACAGTGGTGGGCAATTCCCAAAAATCAGGCAGCAAGGGAATAAAAGCTAAAGCAGCATTTATTAAATCCAACGGTAGAATTGGTAAATGGTTGCATATAGACTTTGCTTTCTATCATCTGTCACTTTGAAACAACCAAATAAACAAACATTTGAGCATTTTGGTCGGGCACTCTGTTTGTCAAAATAGTCAAGAATAATTTAGCTTCTCAATTCTATCTGTTGCTAAACCAACAGATGATTTGGGAGTGATTCTGTTTAAGACAACTTGTGGGTTGCGTAAAAAAAAGAAAAAAAATCCAAAACCAAAACCAAACAAAACCATTACACACTAAAAATCCAAAATCTCACAAAAAATCCAACCAAACAAAAAGAATAAATCCAGCAAGGCCCATGTGCTATTTAAGCTCCTGAACAGATTTTGATGCTTTAACCACACACACAGTTTTTAATGGATGATTTCTTATCCACCTGGTTCACTGTGGCTCCAAAGGGCAAAAGCAGTGTGAAAGGCTTTCATGATCTGACAGCAGGACAGGGGGCAAAAGTGGGATTCTGCTTCCGAAAATTAGGAACATCACAGGATTGCTTCCTGACCAAAGCTGCCAGCACCGATGGCTCTGGATGGCCTTGGAGCCCTGGGTGCTGCCTCTCACCTCCCCACAAGACTTTGGGTTGCAGGGTGTTCCTTGTGCCTTGGTTTAAAAGATAAATGTCTGCCAAGGGAGGTGGGAACCTTGCTGGAATAGAAAGAATACCCCTCCCTCCAAATTTTTACTAACTGCGAAATTACAGGGCTTTCGGGTGAAAACGTAGAAAAAGGAATAACAGATCTTCACTAGAAAACATATATATACACATATATATACGGGTTTATATATATACAGACATACATATATATATGTATATATGCACAGAGGACAGACAAGAACAAACTCAACGCAATTCCAGAGGCTTTCAGCCAGCCTGGCACTGTTTTTCCCTCTCGGTGGCCACGGGCAGCAGGGGGCCCTGGCACGCTGCGGGAGGTGGGGGCTGCAGCGAGTCACTCGTAGCCGGCTGGAGAAGCTCCCCTGCCGGCTCGGAACATCCCTCGTGGTTCGGGCTGCCACCGCCTCGGGACGGGAAAAGGGGGTTCTCCCCCTTTCGGGAGGCTTCTGCAAACTCATGCAGGCGGTAGCCGGGCTCAGTGCTAGCCGAGGTCTTCCCCGAGGGAAGGGGGTGGCGAGCGGCGGGCGCAGGCAGGGGCAGGTAGCAGAAGTGCCGGGCGAGTCGGCACGACCGCAGGCAGCCCCCGGCCCACGGAAGGGAACACCCCAAGACACGACTGCTAAACCCTTTATGTGCCTCCCCTTCCCCCAGACCCCTCCCTTGGAGGCTGGTGCCCCAGCCGTGGCCACACCGGGGATGAGCCTCCTCCCCCAACAATTCAGATGGTGTGGGAGGGCTGTTTCCTACTCCTTAGTGTGGCTTCATCCCTGCTATCCGTCTTTGGGAGTCCTGCCCCAACAAGTAGGAAAAAAACCATTCCCCCCTACGCAAGACAGCGCCTCACACTCCCAGCATCTAAGCAATGATGATGGGAGAAATTCACTGAGAAGCCCAAACCCATACCACCTCCCTATGGAAAAGGGCCGATATTCGCAGCCAGGCATCGAGGACCAAAAGTGGGATTCCACCTCCTAAAATTCGGAATGTTGGAGGATTCCTCCCAGAACAAAGCTGCCAGGAGCCATGGCTGTGGCCTGCCTTGGACTCTGGGGGCCTGCATCCTAACTACCCTCAAGACACTGGGTTGCCAGGCTTTCCTTTCTATGGAAAAGGACGGATATTTGCGGTCAGGTGCACATTGCCAGAAGTGGGATTCTGCCTCCTAAAATTGCAAAGAGCAGAGGATTGCTCCAACACCAAATCTGCCAGGACCAACGGCTCTGGCTGGCCTTGGACTCCCAGGGGGCTCCTCTAAACTGCCCCCAAGAAATTGTGTTTCTGGCTTTTCCTTCCTAGGGAAAAGGGCCAATAGTGGTGGTCAGGTGCACGTGGCCCTAAATGGGATTCCGCCTCTGAAAATTTCAAATGTCGCAGGATTTCTCCCACACCAAAGCTGCCAGGACCGATGGCTCTGGCTGGCCTTGGACTCCTGGGGACCTCCTAGAAACTGCCCCCAAGGCATTGTGTTGTAGGGTTTAAAGCCTCTGTTCCTCCAAGGCCAGCCAGAGCCATAGGTTCTGGCTAGACCAGGTTGCTCAGGGTCCCATCCAACCTGGCCTTGAACACTTCCAGGGATGGGGCATTCACAGCTCCTCTGGGCAAGAAAATACCTGTGTGACTGGCAAAGCAAACTCAGGAAAGCTGCAAACACAAGCTCTAATAACATTCATTCATTCTTCAGCTTCTTAATCATAAACCTTTATGTTTCATCTTTGACCCATAATTGTACCCCCCTGCCTGACTTCTGTACACTGCCCTTCCTCCACTCAGCCCAGGCTATGTCTGACGTGGGGCACTTCCATGGATTTTTGAGCTGCTCAGGGAATGGAGCATCTTTCCTAAACATCTAAGTTCTCAGGGTGCCTGAGCTCAGTGGACTCACTATATGCTGTCTCATTTCAGATAATAAATGTAATAAATATCTATTTAATTATGAAAAAAAATACATGTCTTTATAAATGCATCTTTTCATAAAATACAAAATAACTTTGAGATTTAAACCAAACCACATCAGAACAGTCAGACAGTGAATGTAGAAAAGGAAAAATGCCTGCACACATTTGGACAGAATATCCTTGTATTGCTGTCAAATTTTAGGAATGTCATTTGAGTGGATTTTTCTTCCCCCTGTTGTTTTCACCTGCCAGGAACTCCTACTGAGGGCAGCCAGCTAGCCAGTGGTTTTGGCAGAGGAAAGCTACTCTTTTCTCAGGAGTTCTGCTCAGCTGCTACAAAATCTGATTCACATCCATACATTTTCTGACAATTTCAGACATTTTTTCTGACCTTCTTGTGCAGTGAAACACTGCAGTCTCGTTCCAGCTCTTCATCAAGTAACAGGCAAGAAAGAAACAAAGAAAAAGTCTAACCTTATGGTACTGCTGATACTACCTTTGAGAGTTTTTATCAGTTAAAACACTTTCCTTGCTAGCACTGCATAGAAGCCATGATTGTAAGATTTAATGAGACTGATTTAATGAGTCTTATTTTTTTTTCCAGAAACTGGCAGATTTTCCTTGCTATTCCCCAATTCACTAAAAGGGATAAAAGCCGGAATATATGACCTTCCCCCAGCTCCTGCACAAAGGCTGGTCTGCTTTTATTGGTTATTTATCTTATTAGGCAGTTATAAAATCTGTCAGTTACCACCTTTTGAGCATGTTCACCTAAATTGGACAGAAGGGCTGTACTCAAGTTCTCATGGCTAAATGATCTGCAAGTTGCACCCACACTGCCTTTACGGCAGAGGACTTGGGGTTTTCTCCCACCCAGGTCTTTTCTTGTCTGCCCCACTGCAGCCAGAACAAGAATCATGTGGGCAATGCAGGTCATTTTAAAAAATTAAAAATAAAAAAAGCAGGATTGAGTAAAGACTCTGATTCCTATTTACCCCAGCTGTGCAGGCAATATTGCACTAGCCATGGCTGAGCCTGGCTAGAAGAGAGACACTGTGTAGTCCTCACCAAGGGTCAGACAGGAACTAAGTCATTACCAAGTACCACAGGATCTGCACAGCACGGAAATGACAGAAATATCCCAAGAGGAAAAACTCCCATTTTAATAAATCCTATCCTGTCAAAACAGTGGAGACAAATTCATAAAACATCAGGCCTCATTTGCTCCAGTGCTCAGAGAATTATTCATTTAACACTGTTTCCTGCAATGACTTCAATTCTCACATTACTCAATAATTTAGCCAATGTATTCCTGGACTGATTATTTTATGAGACAAATTAAAATGATGAGCAGCAAGCCTCACTTAAGACACCAGTGTTTGATAGATGGTTGCTTAGAAGCACTGAGTGTTGCTATTTGTTGTTCATCCTTCTCCTCCACCAAGGTTTTTTTTTTAATATTAACTTCCTCTGTGCTTTGGAAGTCTAGACCTGACAGCAGCAACACAAGTTGAGCAGCCACTGCACAGACTCCCAGACACTCCAGGAGCTCTCTGCTCTGGCTGTCCCCTGCTCTCTTTGAACAGTGACAATTAATCAGGTCAAATTGTGCCAATGCCAAAGCACTTTGTGATGGCAATAAATACTCTGAGGGGACTCGCTTCAGATGGAGACACAGATTCATTTCAACTGGTGGCCTAAGCAGGGTCCAGGCTCAGAGGTAAAAGGCTGTTGGACTAATTTACTGCACATCCTCCATTTCTGCAGGCCTGGGAATACAAGGTCATGATTTAAGAATGAGAATTAATATATTTTGCTGATTTTAACAGCTGCTGGCCTCATCCTGTCATCTTTACAAGTAGGAACGAGTCATTGGCTTTCATTAAAGTACACATGCACTGCAATTTTGTGACAGCATGTCTGCTACATAAAAATAGGAGCAAACTTTCACCTTCCTTTTTTTTTTTTTTTGTAATGCCAGGATACATTCCAGTATCTAATTAAATAAAATTTCTTCCTTATACTGATCTGGAGATGCTGGTCAACAGTTCTGGTTAATTCCCTAGTCAAGATATTTTGGATTTTTTTTCCTTCTTCTTCGTCTTCGCAGCAGATCATTTTAATTCCAGACGAGACTGAGTGAAGCAATGCTGATTTCCCCAGATGGCTCTGCTTTCTTAGGCAGAACCCCGACAGAATGATAATTACAGGTGAGGAGATAGGAAGAGCTGTGAAACAGATGACAGAGAAAGCAATAACTACATTTCACCAGCATGCACCAGCTAGCTGAAATGATCACATGATCCCTTATTGGCCTCCTGCATGATGCTGTCATGCATTTCATTCTTCATTGGATTTCACTAGTCTCTTCCACACCTCTTTTCTGTGATTCCACAATAATTGGCAAATTCCTAAAATGAGAAAAATGATCTTCCATACTTCTCCCACATGAGAAATGAGGAGCCTCAGTGGGGAAAGAGCTGTTTATTGGACTATTAGAGATGTTACTTCTTGCTATGTCCTTCAGGAATATGTGAAATTCTTTCTATTTGGAAGTAGCTCCGCTGTTCTGCCAATGGGAGTCCTATGCATGATCCCAGCAGCCAAAACCAAAACCAAAACCAAAACCAAATCCACAGTGAACTGACAGATGGGTGGGGTCTGACTGTCCCACTACACTGACAGCACAAAATAAAGACATGTGATACTTGTCTGATCCAAGAAACGGTGCGAGGCCTCACACTGCCTTATACAGACTCAGGAACAGAGGAGAATGTTACACACAGTCCCATCAGTGGACATGAAGTAACACAGACTGCTTTGGTGGCAGACACTTGGGGAAATGGCTCCGTACACTCATCGATCCTGATTCTCAAGTACTTTAATTTCCTGTGAAGCTGCTGCCTCCACACATATTTTGTAACAACTCCTTCCACTTGCAGATATCCTTGGATATTGATGAGTCCGGCCAGTAATCGCCCTGAGAGGTGTCCATGAGAGCTTCTCTGATTGTACCCATTTCTTTCCAACAAAGATTTTCCATGAAAATTCTATTAGCATGCTTGCTTTCTTCCCACACCTTGATAACAGAATGCAACAAGTAAAACATAGTATTATGTTAGATTAGAGGAAAGAGGCTGTCTCTCACTTATTCCTGTCCAACTGCACAGGGGTTTGGTACAACAGAGGTCTTGCTGGGTGACAGAAGAGGCAGACAAGACTTGCCAGCCCTTCTCTGCACATCCCTGAAGGGAGAAGCTGCCTGTTTGCAAAAGTGGATGTGCAGAGCAGAAGGAAAGAGCACCCAAACCATATGAAGAACAGAAGGGCACAGATTCAGGCAAACTGGACAAGCATCAGATTTTGGTTCTGCTGTGCTGTCCTGTCATTATGTGTCATTACTGGGGCTACTTTTGAGAAAAAGAGCTGATTTGCAGTTCAGTTGAGCTATGTGCAAGACAGTTAATAGCGGAGCATATGGATCATGAGAACCAGCACAGATTTGGCTGCTCTTATCCAGAGCCACTACAAAGTGCCCTGGATTCCCACAAAGATCAGTTATCACTCCCTCTGCCCTCACCAAGGCACTCCTCTTTCCAACAGCCTTGCCTGTGACTGTTTTAAAATCCCACGTCTTGTCAGCTGGCTTGTCTTCTGAAAGTCATTTCTTCTTCTCTCCGAGGAAGGACATCAGAAGAAGGGAATGTGACAGCTAAATCTGTGATTGCAAGAGCAGAGAAAGGGCCTGTAATAGGCAATAGAAAAGAAACTGCAGAAAGTTGTCCTAAGGCCTCAAATAATTGCATACAAAGATAAAATGTGAGGGACTCCACCCATGTCGAGTGCAGGACAACTTAACAAATTTCTGTCATCCCCATGGTCATCAGAAAGAACTCTTTGGGTGTCAGCAACACCTACCTGAGCATGTAAAAAAATATTTGAACCCCACTGGATTTACAGTGGTGGTTTAAACAGATCTACCAGAAATTTGAATGGGCAAAGCACAGGACAGATGGGCTCACAGTGCAGGGTAGTAGGAATAGTCAAGAGAAAAGGGAATTCTTGGCAATATCTACTATTCTAAAGAAAATCAGTATATTCTAGCACTTCATTGAGCGGAGTCATCTGCAAAACAACAACTATGTTCTAGTAAATGACATTAACAATTAATATACTACTGGCATAACTGCTCTAAAGTATTAAAATTTTCATTGGCATGAATAGATATTCTGAAATCAGCTTTATAGATGTTACAGTAAAAACAACTGGATTTCGTAACGCCCCGAATGATTACTAGTCCCTTGCTAATAAAGGAGATTATTTACAACAAATAGCCCAGCAGAAGAACATGACAAGCCAAAAAACATCCACTTACAAACAAAAGCATCCACTTACAGACAACATAGGACAGGCAGAGTGTTAATCAGAAGACAGGAGTTACTCAGGTCAGGGTGAACCTTTTCATGGAATCAGACGTTGCTATAGGTGCCAGGCAAGTTTTTAAACTTGTATCCCAAAAACAAAAGAGGACTCATCTGGTATTCACTGATATTACACTTCTAACTTGTAAATTATACACTACAAGGACAAAAATGATGTTAGATACTGTCAAGTGGATATTTTGTTGTGACCTGAAATAGGTCATTCAGTGATGAGATGATTCAGTGGTAAGAACAACGAGCAATCATGCACTCCAAAGCCAGGTAGCTATAAAATGCCAGTCTTTTCTCTTTCCTTTTATTATTTCCTTTCATCTGATTTAAAACATAGCTCCTTTTCATATTGTTTCATGCTATTTTCATCCAGTTCCAGAATATACATCATCACAAAGTTTACATGATACATTAAGCACATATTGGGGTTGTTATTTGTTACTCTAGTCACCAGAAGGTCATTTCATGTTCCTTTTTTCACTGAATACAATGCAAAGGTGGAACATCAGGCAATTTATTTGATTTATTTAGGGGTTTAGCATAATTACAACCATTGGAGTTACTACAGTCTCTACAGAGCTCTCTCTTTCCTCGCTGTGTAATGACAAATTACTGGACATACAAAATTCTACTCTCTGCACACAGACCTAGTAGATGGGTACAGAGGTTATTAGCAACTCACAGATACTCCAGAGTTAGGGTTGCATCCAAATCATCTGAAAATGAGGGATCCGATCCTATTTTTCTCCAAAAGAGTAGAGCTTTAGGAATGAAATTTCCTACCAGCTCAGCAAACCAGTCTCTCAAAATTTCTTAATCATCTCTGCTTGCTTTTGCTCCATAAATACTTAATAAGTGGCCTTTAAATTGAACTCTGACTGATTCGTTTTGGGGTGGCTTGGTTTTGGAATCTTTTTATGCTTTGGCAGTTCTACTTTCCTTACTGTTGAGATGCAATACTGAAAATTTTCTGAGGATGGAGAATAAGAGTCTGATATTTCTCATTCAAATAATGCTATGAATGCAAACAGTTCTGTTTGATTTCTCAGTGACCCATCTTACAAACTGCAATATTATATTAAGGTACCAGAATCAGCTGTACACCAATCAGCATTTTGGAAACCAGGTAGAAAAAGATGCTTCCCACTGCTTCTGGTCCTCAAGCTAACTTGGGCAGGTTTAATTAGAGTATCTGTGCTGGTTTTAAGTGTAATCTAGGACCTAACAAAGTCAATTGAAATTGGACTAGCAGGTGGAAGTGGTCTGGTCTATCAGTGCACTTTGACATCATCCAGCTTCAAGGATTTAAAATAATCCAGTTTGCAATATCACTTCCTAAAGCTATGAACTCTTAAACATTTAGCTTTAAGACTTAAACCAAGAAGGGAGGAAAATCCCACCCCCCTCTCCAACTCAATGATTTAAAAAAGGTGTAAGTCTGTTCATGGCTAAGAGGTTTGTTGCTCCAGGAGAACCTCTGGAAAAGATAGAAAACACTGATACTGTAAATAAATACTCCTGTGCTCAGTCACTAGAGCTCTAAAATGTCAATCTGTGAGGCTTCCACTGAGATAATTCCATTTATTCTTTCTGCCCTGGGAGCCACATTGTTTAATAGCTCTTACAAATAGAAAAGAAGCAACTGGCTAAGACATCAACTTTTCTCTAGTTTCAAGACGTATGTGGTTGAATGTTTTCCCTAAATTTTAAATAATTTTTATGGCCTTAGTTGTTTCTAGAAATACTCAAGTATACATTTTCTACACCAGCTGTTTATGATCTAAGTAAAAATGCAGGAGTAAAGACTAAAGAGGGAAATTGAACATAAAAGGAAAGGAGCAAAATTGTCCCAAAAGGTTCAGATTTATACCTTGGATAAATGTGTGGCTTATCATCATTATTTCGCAGTGTTTGGTTTGAAATGCATCTTATTAGGATGGACTTTCTTGCCTTCCAAATCATTTCTTTGTGTCTCAAAAGCCATTGTTTGTTTAGGGAATGATGCATTATCCCTACTTTATATTGGCCATTGCTAAAAATGCCACCCTCAATCTCTTTATGCTCTTTCCTCTAACCAGCTGGGCCATAATGAAAAAGTAGCTCAGGCCGATGATGTGCTATCAATAACTCTGTGCAGTTTCAAACCCCTATTAAATCTCTTTTGTAGTGCTGGCACTATTATTTTCCCTCTTTTCTCACTTTATCAACCACTGCTTTAGCTGCAGTGTGTACATTTTTTCCTTTATGTTGCCTCATCCCAAGGCTGGATCCTCAGGCAATGTCAACTGGCCTATCCCCTTTTCCTGTTGGCCTTCCAGCACAGAACCTGGCTAAATGTATTTTTCTGGTTTCACCAGAACATGTGTCGGCTTCTATTTGTTTCCTAGTAGCAATAAATATTTCTCTGTTAAATCATCTGGAGTGATTTTCTATTACTTGACTGATTTGCCTTCCACACATGGTTCTGACCAGCAGAAGTGGACCTAGGGCAGCATCAGTGATTGGATTGGACACGTTAATATCTTTCAAGTTTTGTCTTCATTCTCATTACTGCCATGTCTGATGGTGTCAAAAGCGGGCTAAAATTTCAACACCTTGAAATTAAATTTCCATCCAAACTAAAACTTTTAATTCAGAAAGTGTAATTCACTTAAAAATGTGGAATCATAAACATGCAAAGTGCATCCTGCCTTCTTTCAAAGATCACCACACAACTTGAATCAGCAAACAGGACAACATAATTTAACAGAAAAATAAATTCAGTTCTTAAGTTACTAAAAATTTCTCAGTTTCAGCACGTGCTTTTATAAATCTGGATCATTAAATAAAAATGGTTCTGTGCAATTTGGCAGTTTTGATACTTTCAACCTTCTGCAAAAAATCCTAGGTATGGGAGACTTGGACGATAGAGATATAATCTTAGGCCTGATATAGAAAACACAGGAGGAAGTTTCTCTCATGACTATGGAAAGAGATGTCAAAACGGAATACAATCTAACAGAAAAGTTCACTGAAATAGTTGCAGAATTTACTAGAGTAAAGACACAGTACAATCAGGAAATCAGAAAGTAATTCATTTAAGCAGATGTGGAAAATGAGATGTACAAGCAGCAGAACACTGATCAGGGATAAAAGGAGGGAGCCCAATTGCATTAAAATTGAGAGAGATAAAAGAGCAGAATAATTGCTAATGAGGTTCTGTATTGCTAGGTCTAGTTTAAACTGTTTTCATTCCATATTGTATTCAACAAGAAATAGAGAGAAAGCAAAAGTCTGGGGTAGTAGCAAAAAAATCAAGCCAACTATGAGGAACTGAACAGAAAGCAATAAAGACAGAAGGTTCAATGATTATATTCAGCAAATTGGAAAAATTCCTCAGGGCATACACAGAGAAACAGCAGCACAAAGACATGGGACTCTGAAGAAAACACTCTTGATTGACCACACCTATTCCATAGATAGCTAGACAAGGAGCAAGTTTCAGTCATTTCAGCAAATCTAAAAAGATTTAGGGGGATTTAGTACAAGAGAGACAAGCAGACCCTCAGCTACATGAACTGACCCTGCACCTTGCAGTATAAGTTCCCCAGTTTGCCATTACTGCCTGCTCCATGACGATTTGTGGCATGCACACACTGAAAAGAGAAAACCCTGTACAGGGATTTTTACATATGTTTGCAGAAGCACCTCTCCCATTGATCTCTCAAGGCTTTAGAAAACAGATTTTATTTCAAGGAACAGTGTTGCTCGCGAGCAGAGACTGAGGAAGGAACGACATGGACAGTTTATTGTGATATGAAAACCGACGCTTTATTAACTTACAAATTCGCTTATATACCTTAGCAGGCTGGACTGGCATAAGGTCATTGGTTCACTGACCAGCCACCCCTCAGAGGGATTGGCTGAACCCAATAACACTTACTTCAGATGTTTTCTCTTTGGTATCAATAACAGTGCCATAGTTTACAAAATCTCTTAGCTGTTTTCCCGCAGCGTCCTTGAGAAAGCAAAGCGTTCTCACAGACACTGGCAGAAAACTGATAAATCTCTCTGCACCCATGCTTTGAGCATTCACAGAACAGTGCAATGAATTTCCTGCAGTTTCCTCTCTCCTGCCATACCATACTGCTTGAAGGGCCTGTGGATGGAGGTGGAGACAGATGTAAAGATACTGGAATCTGTATATGTGGGAAGAATTGCGGGAAGAATTGCCATGTTGGTTTTTTCTTTTCCCTATTCCAGACGTAATGATTAATACTTCCCTGTTCCTTCTAGACTACATATAAGGTTCTACTGTGATTTGTCAGAAATGGCTCATTTCCCTCCTCTCTTTCCAGTCTCAGGTGTGGGTTGGAGTCCCAGCTTTCTGCTGGATTTGTGGCACAGCCCTGCACATGTCACTCACTGACTCAGACATGAACAGGCCTCTCATAAACAGCAATAAGGAGACTGCCTATACTATGCATGAAGTCCTCTGAGGCCAACGGATGACCATCATGAATTGCTTCAGTGCTAAATATTATACCGAGCAATTTCCTAATTATTCTATTAGAGTATTTGATATCCTTAATTACTTGTGTTTCCAGAGTACAGTCTGAAGCTCCTTTTCACTGGCACATCCCCTAGCTCATCAGCAGACTTGTGGGAAGTAGCTTTACTATCCGTAAGTAGACAAGAGAAATATTTCTGTCATTGCCTCAGAGGAAAATGAAAGAACAGAAAACAAACATGTGCACCATTTGTATTTAATGACAACAGGGCATTAGCTGGGAACAGAATTTAACTCAAAGCACTCCAGACAAGGCTCCACCAAGCCCTGTAATGGGACTGCCAATTAACGTGCTGGCTGCTTTAGCTTTTTTCAGACTGCTCTCTTCAAGGCTTTTTAATCCATAGTTTGAAAGCCAAAGGCCCCTGCACTTAAAAAACTTGTGCAGGAACATTGCCCATGTCCCTTTTTTATTACATCCCCTGATGGGCAAGAAATACATGGAGCTTGCTTCTAATGTGATCTCCTTTTAGATTTTTCTTTTTAATACCCTCTGAACTTCTGCTGACTCACTGTGTTTCTTTACGGGAGATAGCAAGCAGAGCTTCATCATTAGTGTCCTTTGATCCTGCTTTCTGTCTTGCCTGCCTCTCCCTCATCTGTTCTGTACATCCTGTAAGTGCCCTTTGATCTCCTGCCACTCATCTCCCTCTTTCATTCTTTCACTAGGAAAGAAACTGCCTATTCCAAATTTTTATTTCCAAATTTACAGGTGGACCTCTCCTTTTGAAATAACCTCTGCATCTACTATAACTTCTAATCATTTGAGAAGTTATTTGTTTTGTCTCTACAAGCTTCAGTTTATTTTCTTTCACCTGTAGCATTATTTCCTTTGTGAAGGCAGGTTTAATCTTCCTTCATATGTTTTTCAACCTATGACTTGCATTTTTCTTACATATGCTACCCTAAGAGATATATATAGATATATAGAGGTATGTATAGATGAGATATCTGGAAAGACTGCTAGCACTTATTTTACCTCTATACATTAATTCTCATTTATTGGAAGGTAGTTGGGAGGTTTGGTTTGGAACCTGACATCTCTCAGCTGGACCACAGGTGCTGCACATGCACTTCTCACCTGAATACCAGCTGCAAGAAGGTGCAGGAGTGACAGACATCTGAGTTAACCAAATGTTCTTACTTTGAGTGGAGAACATGCATCATCCTCTTGAAATGCTATTACCGAAGTAGCATTTACTGTTATTTACCAAATAATTCTCATTTCACTGCCTGGAGGCTCCCAGTGTCATCAAAGTTCCTGATTTCATTTTATTTTACTTACAGAGAGAGCAGAGCAGATGGGGCAGCTCTTTCTCCTGGAAGCCCTGTAGGTTAGTTGTGCCTCTTGCACGCCTTTAGTCTTTCCCCACAGAGCCTCACAAATCCAAGTCGGTGATCCCACAGAAACTAATTACAGGAAACCCTAACAGCAGGAGGAACATGAGGAAGGACCGAGGATTTTCTGTCATTTTCACATGTGAACTGCAGCACCCTAAAAACAGAGAGCTGCACTGTCTGGAGCCTGCTGCAACCTCCAAGACTTCAGTGCAACCTCTTGCTCCCACAGCTCTTGAAGTCCTTCCCAAGCTGCTTTGATGAAGTATCTTTTCCTTCCCATACTTCCTACAGAATTTTATGTGCCATAACTTGTCTCTGGAATACCACTCAGCCAGACTTGCTAAAATCCTGATAAATCAGTGCAAACAAACTGGAACACCCCAGCACTTGAGAGCTCAGCTCTCCCTGCCAGTGATAAACCATGTCCCAGTGACTTCCTCCAGTTCCCATGAGGATTGGGATGGACAGTCCTACAAAGGACACCAATGAACTTCCACCAGTAATGCTCAGACACTATTTCCTCTAGCACTAGAAACATGGAAATAAACATCCCATGGACCAAAAGCAGAAGAGACATTCAGAGTACAGAACGTCCCACAGCTGCCCCTGGCAAAACACAGACTCACACTATTTCTCCCACTGATTTTTAAGATGTTGCCCTTTGCTTTCAGGCATTTAATACAGACTGCTTACCTGCCACTTACAAATCTCAAGTCTCTCTATAAATTTGCCTATTTTTTCTGACTTAATTTTCACCTGTTTTCCCTTCAGTATGTGTAGGTGCTTAGCACAGGTTAGTAGAAAATATCCAACTCCCTTGCTTTCAAAAATTCTAATTTTTCAGTGCCAGTAAGCTTGACACCTCCAATTGAGTCATTCAAAAGTCTTTTTTAAACAGCAATCTGAGGAGATGGCTTTCAAACTTTTTGCGTGCCACATGCTTACTGTGATGTCTGACAGAGAAAAATGTGTGTTGGCAACATTGCTTAGTCCACGCTGAAAAAGGAAAATTGAAATGAATCTTCTAAGAAGATTAGTTAATGATCAATAGCGACAGGTAGCTTTAAACACAGTAATGGAGACCCTCTCATATTCTCTCTCATCTGGTGCAGCCCTCCCAGAACTGCATTTCAGGAAAACTAATTTGCTCCAACTCCCACTCTGGGCAAGTAACCACAAAAACAACGTGAGACAGAAAAACAAAGCCAAAGAAATGTCCCATAAAGAGAAATATGAACAGCTGCAATGCTAGACAAAACCACACTAACCCAGCTGTAAAGAAAAGGAGAAGACTTTCACAAAGGGGATTGTGAAGTCTGTGGAGTAAAATAAGAAGCTGCTCCAAATGGAATCTTCTCTGTTGGAAATGAGTAACTGTAGAATAAGAGATCTCAAGAGACAGGAAGACCAGGGAGAGGAGACAGAGGAAAGTTTATGTACAGGATGGAAAACACTTCTTCTGGTAAAAAGGTTTGGCCATTAAGAAGAGTCAAGATCCTGCTTTTTTTTCTGACATATTTCTCACTTTGTAATGCTGTGTTCCCAAAAGCGTTCCCAAGAAAAGCAAATCACATTTTCCGCCTGAAAATTTCACATTTCTTGACTTCTTAAATAAACCTTTCCTATATAAGAGGTCAAATTTTGTGCATGCTTTGTTGTGTACAAAGACACCATTCTTCCATAAAACACCACTTGGAGGTATGGATTTTAAATTCAGGAATATTAAGCACTTAACATACAGATAATGGCAGAATCAGGAACACTGCATAAATATCAAGTGTACTCTGACCACTCTTAGGCATAACTTAAAATACAAAAGACTCTGTCAGAAAGTAAATTATCATGTACAGCTAATGTTGTTTCTCACTAAAAGAAAATAACTGTAAGTTTATAGAAAGCAAATAAACAAGCAAATAAGAAATCTGAGTATCTTAAGCTAAAAAACATTAAATCAAAATGTACTAATTAAAGTGAAACTTTATCAGCCAATTATTTTATGGTCAGAATATAAGGGCAATAGCATAACAATGAAGATGAAAAATGCAGCTTATATGAGTAAAATAAATATATATTTCTTTGAGTCACGGTAGAACTGATGATGCAACACCATCAACTCAAACCAAATTAAGTTTCAGCACTCAGTTTTGAACAGATAAGGCCCAAATCCGTATTTCCTGCAACCTATAAATTATAACTTAAATCAAGATATGCATGGGCAGACAAAACCAACATCAGTCTCTAAAGAAAAAGGACCGCAATGCTTGATGCATTCTTGAAATCTTAGACATAAAAGAACCACATTTCTTCTCTGTGTCACTGCACCCAGAACAGGCTGAGTCTGTTCATTACATCCCAGAACTCCAGAAGGAAGTTGAAAGTTTGCCAGACCCCCTTTATCATTCAAAACTTTCATTCTGTGTAGGAAATGCTGTACCCAGTTGAAAAGTGTATCAGCCAAGATTTCCTTTGCTTTTTCTGCAAAAAATACAGAATAAATGACATATGCAACAGCAGTTCTACTCAGTAGGTGAGGTAAGCAAATTTGGTTTACTCTAGGAGTGATTTTTCTTCTGTGTTCGTTCTGCTTTTCACCTTTACAATCTGGTAACCCTAGACCAGAGGTGCCATGCTGCTCCAACATTTCACTAACAACCTAAGTTCTGGCTTCTGTCCTTGACAAAAACACTTCCTTTGCTCACAGCTCCTCATCTACTTTTAAGGAAATGTTACCACACAGAAAATTCTTTGCCATGGTGAGACAGCCCAGAGCTGCACTACTTTTGTTTTGCAGGCTCCATTCCAACCTGTACTGCGAGTTTCCGTGGAGACTTGTGAAGGAAGAACTATCCCTGCTATGTCAAATCTGGAGATCACAAACGTTTTCCTTCCAATATTTAAGGAAAAAAATCCAGAAGGAACATCTTGCCCTTAAGGTCCATTCCTTGATTCATGATTCCAGCCTCCTGTCTGATCTTGGGAAAAGGTAACATCTTTGAGCTCCAGTTTCTCTTAAATTACTTGTAACAGTTCTTTCCCTCTGCCACGCTTTGTCTGTCTGGTACATTTTAAAGGTATGATCTGCAGAACAAAGGGGCTCTGGCTAAAATTTTGCACCTCACCTAGAGAAGAGAGAAAAAAAGAAAAAGAAAGGAAACATTCTTAGCTTGAGAGTTCTCTAAAGGAACCACAGACTGGTTTTCACACCATTTAACACCAGAGTGGTACTTTCCTATAAGCGTGGTAAAAACTGCTGATCTGAGTCAAGTTCAAAGCAGAACCAGCTTCATTATGGTGATATGTCTGCATGTTTAATCAGGTAATGCTAAATAAATGATTAAAACAATTAACTGCATATTGTAAGGCACTGAATACACACGGAGCAACACTGAATTGCTTGCAAACATTACGTGTGGTTTGATTTCCTATTATACTTTGGGGAAAGCTGTGTACACTGACAATAAACTGATCTAAGATTTTTGTCTAACAGCACATGGAAAAATAGCAGGGATTGAGACTAAGGGAAGTATCTAAAGAAACATTACATGCCAACCATTCTATTTTCCAAAGGAATGTAACTCTTCCTTCTGCCTCAAATTCTCTATAGATTTTTGTCAACATCTTACATTTTGCACCCATAAGAAAGCAGTTTTCTCTTCCTTAAGCTTGAAATACAATTTCTCTAAGGTTGTCTATCAGCATATTTTTATCCTTTGACTTCTTTTTACATAACTTCACCAAAGTAGGGCTCAGTAAATTGAGCCTAAAGAGCAGTGCAAGATGAAATGCTGCAGAAAACGAATATTCTCATTTCCCCCTAACATTGCAATATATATATTAAAGATGAATTGGAAGAAAAAAAATTAATTTTATTTACCATGCTTAACCTTGTTCCTACACTTAGTTTAATGGAGATCAGGGGTGGAAAGGCAGTTAAAAGAGTAGGGTTCACAATTTTATAACATTCTAATTTACCAACCTGTCATGGTATATATGGTAAAGTTTGAAATTTACCAGTCAAAAACTACAAATCCATCTATTCCCCTTCCTTTTTAAAACAAAGGATTTTTAGAAATAAGGATCATTTCCTTCCTTTCCTGTTATCTCCTCACCTGTATCTTTCTTCCCTTTCAAACCCATTAGTGTATTTTCATACTGTTACCTTCTCAAGTGCGTAGGGCTGGCAGTAAAAAGCCTGCATGGAAAACATCAGAAGATTTTTGGAAGACACCAAGGGATGGGAATCCTTTGAAAACTATTTTTTCACGGAAGTTCACTAATGAACTGATCATTGCAGGGCTGTGCAACTTCCAAGAGGAAGGAGAGATGAGAACAGTAAAGCAGTTCAGTGTGTATTTTAAACTGCAGCACGGTACATTTATTTTGGCATTTAAATTCCTCATTTCCCCAAGGACAAAGTGTGCACATCTCAAGTAACGATGCCCAGATGCTCCATGGATATGGCTTAGCAGTCAAGCCTCTTGCTGGTGTACACTGGCAGTTTCCCTGAACTCCCAGATGTGCTGTTGAAAACTCATGAGCTATTTCATCCACACCAACTTCAACAGGTCTGGCAGTCTGCCTAAGCTACTTTTGCAGCAATAATATTTAGCATTCTGATTTTGAAATTTGCTTCCTGGAAGTTTGCAGTATTTATCCAAAATGCATTGCTTTGCACCCATTCATGCCACTAAAAGCCTGCTAGTGAAAGAAAATCTCTGAAGAGTGTGAACACTGCCAAAGCAAACGTGATACCAAGTCAAGGAAATATTTGCAGGATTCTTTTCAGCACCCACCAAGATTTAGTGTCAACATATTTGTAATCACTGCAATTAGCAGCAAGTGAGGCTTCAAGACTGTGATGTAGGAAAACATCCTAAAAGAAGGAAGGGACCTTTCTTGACTTGCTAAAATGATTAGGGAAGAGACTGGAAGTGAACAAGCAGCACATGGCATTTCCAGAGTTACACAAGTTTAGCAGAAAGAGCTGCTCCATTAGTTCACTTAATGGAACATTCTGTCATCCCCAGCTTCCTCTGAGGCTGTGCAGAAGAAAAGAGGAATTATTTTCCTTTAAATAGAACCAAAGTCTAAAAAAAGAAGAATATATAAAACAATGTAATTATTATGAGATTGAGTTTGTTGCCAGAATTGCTAGGACTCAGCCTATATTTTAGGCTCAGTTGCATTACCAATTTAAGGCCATAATCAGTATATATGTTCAAATCTAGGGCAGCTGATAGGGAAAATGGACACTTATTGATTTTCAAAGGAAAAGGATTTAGTATTTATTTAATCTCTAAACACCACTGAAAGTCTACAGGCAGATGAAATTAATCCGTTTCTTTTGGTGACCATAGAGTTCAAATATGAAGGTACCTTCTCTTTTCTTACATTATTTTAAGCCCACAGCAGCCAAAATATATCCAGCTCTCTTAATGACATAAGAAAAAAAAGGAAGGAGAGATGGATGGTGAGAAACAGGGAATGGAAGGGGAGAACAGGGAAAATAAGAAAAAATGAGAAAAACATTCTTTGCAATAAAGCTTAAAAGGGAAAACCTCTCCTTGAATTAAGAAGCATCACACTAAACCAAGTAATAATATCATTTTCTCATAGGAAAAACATAATTACTGACACAATGCAAAGTTCTGAAATCATGGAATTTGGTGTAACTCTTTTGATTTAAAGCTAAATAAGCTCATGAGTTTTCATTAAATAAAGGCACTTTTTTGTCTCATTTGCAAACAGAATCTTGAGCACCTACAAGACAGTGGATGGGAAAAGCACATCAGGGTGGGATTATCGTCCCTCTTATTTTCCTATTACCAATTTGCTCAAAGGAAAATTACAGTGGAAAGGTCATCACACCGGAGAAAGGAGCTCAAGGTTTTCAAGACCAACAAAACACACAAGCTTGCCATTTACTGTGAAAATTTTACAGTAATCCTTCTGAAAGAGCTAGTTTTAATCTTGCTGCCATTGCAGCTTCTGATTTTCTACATTTTCCTTGTTCTTTGATTTCCATTCAAATTATTTAATGATAGGATGATAAATTCTTGACCTTCCTCTCATGGACAGTCCCCTCTGACATTTGGTAATGCTCCCTGATAGGACACCATGCCTGTGGGGGATTAATATTGTATATTAACCTTCTAAACTGAACCCATTAGGAGAATGTGAATTAGGCAAGTCCTCTTGCTGTACTTTTACCTTTTGATAATTCACTGTTGATAAAATTTCTGAGGCTAATCAAGAGCCGGGAGCTTTCTTTTTCAACTATAGAGCATTTGGAATGTTTTCTGATATGCTACAGCTTATTCTGCTTCCTGGGAGAACCACAAAGGTGTGTTTCATCCCAACTCTGTTGTTGTATAAATCAATAAAAATGTAGGATGTTTTGGTTTGGATTTTTCAATTTTTTTTTTAATTTTTTTGAGGTTGCTACCACAGATCATGGTGCCAGGACAGACTGCTGTGGTCCATGACTGGCTTCATGCATAAGGAAAGCCATGGGACTCCACTGAAATGTTTCTTCTTGGACTATCTTGTACACTCTCAGGAGAAAACCCATTCTTTTCAAAACCCCGGAGAGTGCTCAGACAACCACCATGCCTGTCGAGCTAAAGTCAATTATATTCCCTGTTCATGTGTTTTATTTCACCTCTGAGTTTGTCACCTTTAACTCTCAGCCTTCTGAGTTGGGTATTCTCCTCCCTGCCTGACTAAACACCCCAACAGTGTCAACATTTTGTCCACTTGATGTATTCTGCATCTATACCTCCCAGAGGAGGGAGGATGTGTGGTGGCACAGCCAAATCCAGTAAATCTTCCCTGAAAGTCAAATCGTGAAAGTCTAAGCTGCTTTCAGGTCTGGGCTTGGCTGGGTCAGTATTAATTTGCACTCCAGTTCATTAGTGACCACAGGCACCAAATGTACAGATGAGGTACTTTCTGTACCCCAAAGGTGTGATAATTCCTCAGGTATCAGCCAAAGTCTTATGGTCACAACATCATCCTCATTTCTCACCTGGGTGGTAAAACACAAGAGTTTCAAGATTTTTCCAATGTCACTTGCTGGAAGAGAATCCTCCATCCTCACTGTCATTGCCTGCACAGAAGAATTCCCAATTTTCTTTGCTCTTTTCAGTATGCCAAACCACACCAGGTTATTCCACATCGGCCATCTTCTCTCCTTCAGCAATTGCCATATTCCCAATACTTGCACTGCTTTAAACTTCACCCCTGTTACACAACCTTTGTTAAGCTAATTCTAGAAAGAGGCAAAGAGAAAGGAAAGATTTCAGACAGGAGTTGCGTCTTCCTGTTCCCAGGTCACATTTGAGGCATACCACTTATCTGTTTTTCATCCATAGATGGCATAACAATTTGACTTTGTGTCATTTTTATTCCTAATGAGAAAATTGTGTGGAATTAATGCAAGTCTTATCAAAGTTTAATTACATTACCATTAAATTATCAATGCTTTCAAATCAATAGTAACAGACTCTTTTGTGCAAGGCAGATGCCACACCGATTGGTCAAGAACTACCAAGAACAGTCTCCTTAACATATTTAAATGTTGCAAACTTGTTTCCTTTCATTTCAGGGAAGATTGTCATGATTTTGAAAACTTATCAACGACCCTGGAAGGATTTTTGCAAATTACTTGGATCTGTAGAACACTGAATATTAACAGTTGCTGTTGAGGAACCTTTTGACCTGCTCCTCTCCTGTAAGGGACAGGGCTCCAGAACCCATCTGAAGACAGACTCAATAAAGTACAGGGATCCATGCACGTAATGTGCGTGAGCCCATGAGAAATTGGACTAAAGGACTGTGACTCAAGTTTTTATTTACATCCTTTTAGGCCCCTGCTGTTCCCTAAGGAGGGCCAAGGGAGGAGTAGGGTTCTTACGGAGTGAGTTATGCTTCACTGAACTTCTTATATTATGTAAACAAGCAGAGAACCAAAGAAAAGTACAGCCTGTTTTTTTGTAGACATTTACTGAATATTTCTAACCAGTTCTGAGTTGTCATTCTTATTTTTTTGTCCAAATGCAGTTCATGTGGCCAATAATAGTTTCAGCTTTGAGAAACTGGCACACTCTGAATGTCATTCATCTCTGAGATATCAGTGTTTTGGCAACAGGTTATGCCATTTTTAGAGCAATTTGACACTTCTCAAATTTTCCTCACTTTGTGCTTCCTGATTATCATCTTTACTACAGTAATAAAAACTTCCCCCTCAGGTGTCATTTATAGTAACTCGATTGAATTAATGCATGTGAGTAAGCAAACCTTCTCTGTTTTGTTACCCATGAAGCAGATGAAGAATTTTCATTACAGCACATGAAAGAATTTAGTTGAACTTCTTTGACAAGTTCTGTAAATTCATGGGGCTGTTCTGAATTTGCATTCCTTTGGCTCTACCATCCACTTTCCATCCATTCAGTAGGAAACCTGAAGGAAGGTGGAATAAGGTTTTCAGAATGGCATGAATCAGAATGATTCAGCACATCCTATTAGGTGATTTGGTTTTGGTCTAGCCATTGGGACCCTGGGGATTCAGCGAATAGTCATCATTCCTCCACTGACACTGGGCCTACAGTCAGTCAAGTGGTCAATACTACCATGGCTAAAGATTTCTAAGTGATAGAGAATTCAGTATCTTAGCAAAAAAACCTTAATTTCACTGTCACAGATACCACACTTGTGATAAATTATGACACAATACTGATCAGTAACATCAGCAATCATGGACAGAGCATTTTTTAAAAAATTAACCCTACTTCATTGAGAATTTCACATGTAGTAATGCCAACATGGATGATAAGACAACTGTCTCCAGCCTCCTGGATAGGAAGGGTCAGCTGCTCTCTGACTGTCAATGAGAATTATTTACAAACATCCTTCCAACAGTTACTTCAGATTAATTGGTTGAAACTCAAACCAGTGGATTGTCACACCCAGACAGACACATCAATGAGATCCTGGACCACCCAGGGAATTAACAATTGACTTTCATCCTTGTATCTCCCTCACTGCTTAAATTTGATGGCTTACTTGGTTCGTAGACTGCACGCAAAGCTGTAATTTAACAAAACTCAATCTAACATTGAATTGTAAACTATGTGGATTATTTAAATGCCCCTTTATTTTTCAGCTGATGATCTTCTGTAAAGTCACGCTGGATATTATGCTAATGCCTGGTTACAGGCACAGAATGTTAAGTACGTGTGTTTGTGGGATACAGGGGTATTTTTAACAGTGTTTCATGGAGGTTTGGGCTATTTTGAATACCATACCTCAATCTTTCTCCCAGCTGTCTCACAGCAGAGCAGAAAGAGAGTTAATTAAATAAGTTCATTGTGAAGGGAATCAGAGCATGTTTTGTTGAGGAGGACTCAATGTTTTAAGTGTGCACACCTGAAACACTGTCTAAAGTAACTTAGAAGATTAACAGAAAAGACAAATCACAATGTATAAACAAAATGTGCAATGGCATTTTTTACTGCTCACTGGGTTTAGGAATCTAGTCTGTGTTTTCTGACATGATAGGAGGATTCTTGAAGAGACAAAAGTGTTACAGATGTGAGCTACATAAATATCTGCTTCTTAAGGCTGCCCTTGACAACAGATACCCAGTAGGTATTGAGTGCTTGCCCTCAGATTAGTTCTTGGGTTTTTCCCCTCTTTCCTTCCCCTATAAAGCCTTCTTTATCTTGTCCAATGATTTTTCTCACTTTCAATTTCCCTATTCTCTCACAGGTCTTGCAGGGATGGGACGGGAGAGGGAGTGAAGTGAGCAAGCAACCCTGTGGGTGCCAGGGTCAACCACAAAAGGGGATATTGTATCTTCATCCCTTTTTCCCCTTAAATACTTGATGTATTGCTCTTTAAATATTGTTGAAATCAGTAATATCTCTAAAGTCAGAATGAATTAGGAAGCCAGCTGGCAATATTCAGATTATCAGCATGTAGGTTGTAATGACAGACAGCATTAGCTACTATTCTACTTCTTAAAAAATCTGGTCAGAATTTAGCTCAAGGCAAGACTTGGTTCATATGTGAATATCTGCAAAGTTCATTTACTCACAGATTTTCACCCAGCTCTCAGTCTGGTTTAGAAAACATCAAGCATCAAAAGACAATAAAGTCTAGACTTAATAAAAGGGCTGTAAAAATGAAGGTGGCTAGCAGAGACTGGAAACTTACATCAGTCTCAGAGATCTTCATACATCTGAATTTAATGAAAGTGTTAAGATTGACTTCTGAGGTTAATACGATTAAACCTTAATAAGAAGGCAAAAAAAAAAAAAAAATCAATGAATGCAAACTGAGTGATTACACATTTCCATAGCCTAGGTAAATTGGAATGTACTAACTTTACCAGGAAGTAAATTTTCTAAATATGCCCACCTAAAGGAAAAAAAGAGAAGCGGATTAATAATTGGAAGCACACCGTCAGCTGTCCTAGGTATGGAAAACAACTGTTTTCTAAAGCTCTCGTACATGCAGTGGTATGGATTCTGTCTTCTTCTATTTTTGGGAGATAAGGGAATATCCTACTGTTTTTTAATTCTTTTACTTCATCAGCAAAATCCAATCTTGAGAGAAGCAGAATGAGGCCTCTAAGAGCAGAGAGACTAAATGACAGGAGAAATGTAACAAAGATGTACCATGGACAGAAATTATTAAAGGCAAAATTGGGGAGATTCTGTTTTGCTGCAGGCATTTGATAACAGGAAGCATTCTCAGCAAGACAGATGGGACTCAAAATCTGAGTTCAGGAACAGCAGAAACATGTTTCAGAGGCTGTAAGGAACAATACAAAATAAAGACATTTGCCACCAGTTCACTGAAACTCAAAAAAAGGAAAAATCCCCTCTATGTGTAGATTGCAACTTTCCTGACTTTTACTAGATTCTACATGATCAGGAAGCTTAAATTACCACTTAATTTCTGTATGACTGTAGCCTTCCACTGAGAGCAAGCTAATACTTACTTCATGTTCCTCCCTCCCTCGCTGCAATGGTTTTTAAGCAAGGGGCACACAGTTCATTGGCTTAGTTCTGTTCCTACTCCTTGGTGTCCAACATTTTCTGACAAACTTCATCTCCAGAGAGAGGAGTTAGATGTAAAAGCCAGGCCTACCTAGCACCTATGAGCATCACTTTGAATCCTTATAGAAGCCTCCCAGGAAATCTTGCTGTCTCATGAGGTAGACAGTAAATTAAGGTCACTGATGACATTTTCCCCTACCTACAAGCAGCAACACCCATTCTGTTTCTTGGTGGATTGCTAATCAGAAATGTCTTCAGGATTGAAAACTTTGATGGCTCTGAGGATGATGCAATTAAAATTCTCTGATGAAGCAATATCCTAAGCAGCTCAAAATGCACAGGATTGCTTATATACAGAGCAAAAAGTGTAAACTGACATTTAAAGTAAACACATTTTAAGCATATAATGCTGATTACAGCAGTTTTCAAGGAGCATTTAGTTCTTTCACTTTGCATATCTATCAGTGTGTGTGGTGACTGTTGCACGCAGGTCTAGCGATTTAAAGAAAAAGTCAGGTGTGATTCGATGTGACATCCACTACACTCACCCATGCTCCAGTCAAAGTGGCAAAAATCTGAGCTGAATGGAAGAGTAGAAGCAGGCTGAGTCAGCACTTCACCTGACACAACCCAACCCAGCTTTCCCTGGTATTTCTCTGCGCTGCACAAGAATCATAAAAGTAGCCTGAGTGTGAAGATATTCTACATAATTCTAAGATACTACAATTAAAGTGCATAACATTCACATAAAAATTGTCTCCTCACTTTGTTTACTTGGCCAACTGATTGTTCATAACAATGTAGATTGAAGATTGCTCTAAAAGCATTTTAAAATGTTGACTGTTTTGGTTTTGTTTAGAAGAAAAATTACACCCCATTAAATTTCTCTTTGATGTTCTGGCTGGGTCAGTACATGCTGTCCCTTGTTTTCAAAACAAGGACAATTATCTGCAGGAACACAAATCAATAATGAGCATTAAAGATAAAATACTGCAGAAACCATCATGTAAATTATTGCATTATCAAAGGAAGGCTCAGCATGATGCCTAGCTTTTGGTGTCTGGTATGCAGGGCAGAAACCACAACTATATTTTAAATGACTGCTGAAGATCATTTTATTCAGCAGGAAACTTAAGGGAAGTCTGGAGGGAAATGCTGAGCAAAGCCACTCTAAAGACTGAGCCACTAAGGAGTGATATTTAAGAATATTCTCCAGAGAGCAGAAGCTTAGAAACTCTCTTTCAAATTTTTGAGCACTTTCCTTTAAGACAAGAAAAAGACACTTGCCTGCCTTTCCTTTAGTTTACTTACGGTAAAGCCAGGTCACTCTTTTTCCCATTGCCCATTTTCTCATGTGTGTCAATTAGTCCTTCCTTCAAACTTTGTTCTAAGCCATGCATGCAGCTGTGGTGAGATTAATGGCCTGTCCTTTCCCACCTCACTTCTTCTCCCTTCCTAAATAAAGGTACTGCATTTGCTATTCCATAGTCACATCCATTCTCCCCAAAGGTTTATTAAAGATACTCAGCCACAGCCCTGCAATTTCACGTGCCAGCTCTTTCAGCATTGTGTGGTGGAAATTAGCTGGTCTCCTGACTTCATAGGATTAAGTTCTTTGAGTGCTCATCTAGAAAGTGGTCGTTTCTATGTCCATAACCTCATGGCTGCTTGCCTTTGCTCAAAGGTCACCATCCTAGGACTGCTCAATCCCAGCAGAAACCATTCAGTTCAGCTCTCAGCTATGTTTGGATTATATTCCCCTCACCTTCATTTTACAGTGAACTATTCAGTCATTGCTTTTTTTGGTTTCTAAAGCTGAAGAATATTTTGCCATTTCCTATTAATATTTCTTTCAAGGTCTCTCTCAGTCTGGCTTGTGGCAATTATCATTTTATTCCTGTATTCCTTGACTTCTTGTCGAATCTGGCTTATGAGGAGAATTTTCTCCCTTTTTCTGTGTAAGGATTGCTCTCAAATCTTTACTTTCATTCTTTGGAGTTTAAATCCTGACTGGTGTTGTTGGACATTATAACCGAGCACTAAGACTGAAGTAATACAGGAACAAATAACGAAACCTACATATTTGTGGCATGACATCAGAACACACAAAAGGGTTACACAGAGTGGCTTGTGCCAGCTGAAAAGAAGAAACCATGAAGATTGGCAGATATGGCAACACAAAAGAAATCCCAAGCATAACATGGTTTATGTACATGAGACTTCCCTCATTCAGCCATTCAGATCAGGAAAGGCTCCACAGAAGTTGAAGGAATCACTTTCCATTATGGAGTAATACAGAGGGGGGGTTAGGGCTGCTGCAAGGAAAGCAAAACCAGTCTGAGCAGCCACATTCTGACTTCCGTTCACTGACCGCCCCCTTTAAATGGGCCACTTGCAAGCAGGGACTTAGAATTGTAGAAATAGATAATTCCTCTCTGTCCAGCTGCAGAAACCCGATATATTTCATGCAACTCAAGCAATATTGAGAGATGTATGGTTTATTACTCTGTTAAAGTTATGCACCACAGACTCTGGAGGGGAAAAAAACCACTGAGTAAATCTCAAGAGTGTATTACTCAAATGCATTTAAGCCTTTCCTGTAGATCCTTGGCAATTTTCAGGTCCCTCATTAATTCTACTCACATCTCAAAGTAAATCCATTGTAAATAGTAGTGCAGATCCCATTTAAATGTGGTCCTGGAGTCAGACCAGAAATCACCAAAATTGCCCATTTGAATTCAAGGGGGAGGATAAACAACAGGTACCATCTGGCTGAAGAGTAGCTGATTTTTATTGACAGGAATGACATGAGGTATTACAGAATACCTGAGTATAAGAGAAGAACTGAGAGAAGATTTCTCTCTGGGTGTGCTACTCTGACAGCTCTCTGAAAGTGGCACTAAATGCCAAAGTCAACTGAAGTATATTCATCCTCACTAGGAGTAACAGCAAAAAAGTTGTGCACAATAGACCTTACCATCAAAAAAAAGAAAGAATTATTCCATCTCCAAGTGTTTGTGTCACTCTCAGTAAGCAATAAATCCAGCTGACCTCATGCTGGGAGTAGGAATAGCTGTAGCTGCAAAGGATTATTAAAATACAGCCCTCTGACTGCATGCTGGGCTGGGTGGCAGGGGATCAATCTGGCTTATTGAACCTGCTGCTGGAGACAGACAGCTGTAATCAGAATCCCACTCTCCCAAAGAACCATCCCTCCTCTCCCGATGTATGCTGTCCCAACACAGCTTTTCAGGTGGCTCTTCCTAAGGTTCTTCAAGTCTCCCAAACTGAGTGCCCTGCTCTTTGTTACCTGCCAGCTTTTCCCCTGTGTTTTTGCCACTGGTAGTGCTCAGGCACTGGCTGCCTGTGTAAGCACACATTGACCTGAGCCACATCATCCACCTTGATCCAGCTCTCTTTTCAAAACTTTGCTCCTAAAATCAATTTCATTCCTGCTGAAATGATGGAAAATAAGGATGGTGTGAAGAAGGATCACAAGGAGTAAACACAGCCACCAATTTGTGAGGTCTGTAATGCAATACAGGTATTTGGCAGCAGACAACCAACCCCTTATAAAAAGTTTCAACTTTACTCAATGCTGCTCTTCTTACCTGAGTATCAGCAAGGCTCTCTGGGCCTCTCTCACTGTCAGCAGCACTAATTCCTGTGCACCAGCACTACCAACTCCTCTTCCACCATGATGACTATTTCTTCTTTAGTCTCACCTACTGCTACTTGCCTAATTATCACTTCTCTCCTCCTTTTCTTCACCTCCTAATCTGGCAACCCTGGCTAATCCTCATGATCCCCTTTTTGCCTCCCCAGAATTTCTGAAGGAAAAAACAAGGTCAGGTGCCTGCTATCGGTTTATCCTCTCAGAGTTTGGTTCATTAAGAAAACCTCTCCCTTGAATTAAATCCCGCGTTGCCATGAGTGTGGACCACGGCTTTGCTGCTGTTACATGTAGATATTCGTGTTCAATCAGAGTTAAACCAGGTTGCTCAAAGCCCCAGCCAGCTCATCCACCCTGGCTTTGAACACATCCAGGGATGGAGCATCCACAGCTTCTTGGGTCAATCTGTTCCAGTGCCTTACTCCCCTCACAGTATAGGTTTGAAACCATTCCGCCTTCTCCTACCACTGTCTGTCAGTATAAAATTCACTCTCCCACTTTCATGTGTTTTATCACTGTATCAGCTTTTCTGGTTTCTGTGATTTTATTTTCTCATTCTCTTTACTCAGATTATCCCTGAGCAAATCTATCTAACTCCTTTTGTTTTTGCAAGGAGTCTCCACCTCCAGCACAGCCCAGGTAACACAAGATCAGAAATGCAGATACCTTCACCTTGCCATCACCCCAAGGATCTATGTCTACCTCATATTTGTCTCCTGGGAAATTCATATCTTGACCAACACCTCCGTGATTCTTTGCCATGAAGGGAAGCACAAGTAAACCTAAAAAGAGTTCCCAATCCCTCCTTTACACAGATCCTGTCTCTTTTTTCAATCATCATAATTCACCATTTTTCTTGTTGTTCAGGATGATAAAACCCTACCTCATCTTCAGTTCCAAGTACACAGCCAGGTTCTGTAGAGCTACCTTGTGAATAACTTTTTAGTGAAAAACATTTCTGTGTGGTACTGCCATGCTGCTAACATTCATTTTTAGACTCCCACTTCCATCTTGCTCACTGTAATATCATTTAATTTGGCTTTTAAAAATAAAAAAAAAGGTTCATAGCCATTTCAAACATGGCAGAAGGTACCCTATTCCTACCCAATCCTTTCAACTACACCAGTTTTCACTTAGTATTCCTCTGTGGGCTCCTTCCTCTCTCACAAAAGTCATAAACTCATTTTCCTCCTTCACTTTAAAGGTATTTCATTACCTCTTCCCCAAAATCTTCCATTACCTATTGAAACACTATTTTCAGTCCTTATTGGGCTTATGACCTTTCCCACCATCATCTATTTGCTGTGGTTTTTTGAATTAGTATCTTTCCACTTGTCTTCTCTCTGTTCCTTATGACATCTTCCCTTTAAACTGTATATTCTCCTCAGAAGCTATATAACCAGATAAAGTCATACACTAAGATAACAAAGCACCAATTTCCTGTTTCCTTGCAGTCTCTGAGGTGGCTGCATGTGCTCACCTGTGGCCTCATGCAGCAGCAACACCATTACAACAAGACATCATTGAAGTCTATTCTTTGCTGGTTGCTTTTGCCAATATCTGGGTGAAAAAAAACATTTAAAAAAAGCAGAGATCAGCATTAAGTCCAGTAGGAAAGTGGAGGTAAAATCATTTGTGCTGAAAGGAACATTTGGACTACAAATGCATTGCATGCTTAGAAATACCTGATAATTCCCTTAATTCAGAGGAATCAAAGTGAAATTATTCCACTTCCTTGCCTCGACCTCCTCTCTTTACAAATCAGCAACTCCTGTATTAGTCTAACATGATCTAAATATGTGTCACTATTACTTGGGTTGTGTCAACACCCTCTGCACATGGACCAGGACCCCAAAGCTACAGGGCTATTCCCACAGAGAACCAGATGGAGAATACCTTCCCAGCTACGTCAGGGTGTCTCCTGAGCAGCACCACAAGCCGTGTTTTCAAAATCGACTCTCAAAAATAATCTGTCAAAATAAAAAAAAAAAGGGAAGAGGAGGAAGTTCTGTCCTAAGTGAAGATAATTTTGCACACCATCTGCAAAGTGCTAATTAAACACACTTTTTATTTGGCAGGGTAAGATATTTCAGAATGATATCTGTAAGCTGTCTGCCAGCTCTTACTCACATTCTTTATATCACCAGCAAGAGACCTTATACATTTTGTTTTCCTTAGGTAAGAATCTGCAAGATGCAAAAATGTTAAACTTTCTAAAACTGGCTACTTAGTGTAAAACTGAAGTCACGTGAACTCCAAATTAATTATTTTGATTTGTTTAAAAATGTCACATTTTAAGTCATGGTTTTGATATTGCATTGCAGGCAAGAATTTCAACAGGTGATTTCTGCTATATTTTCCATATCTTTTATGTGATTTTCAACTAGAAACAGCAAGGACTTCCTGTGATAAAAATTAAGTACCATTAATAATTACATTATGCAAACATCTTATTTTATGTTCCCCTAATCCCAATCTTTCTATTTTGTACTTGCTTAATATGGTAAAGTTTTGTTGGTCTGGGGGTTTTGTGGTTTTGAGGGTTTTATTCTCCCTATAAATCATTATTATTTTTATGAATATAAAGAGTACTGCCACAGCATTTTACTGTTCTAACCAGAGATTAGCAGGCTACAAGCTACTGTACAGATGCAAACCAATAAAAGGAATTTCTCCCACAAAGAGGGTAAAATTGTGTTTAAGAAATGTGTCCAGACACAGAGGAGACTTTTTTGAACATTTTTCAGGGGATAATAAAGATGACAGGCAAATGTCTACTAAAAAATTCTTGGTATGTAGCTTCTCCAGAACAATCCATGTTAAGTCTGTCCTCATGCATAACGCCTGTCAGGATATCTGAACAAATATGTGCAGAAACAGAAATGACAAGAAAACTTTCTTTAAACCAGATTCAGCTTGGGGGGGGTGGAGGGGGGGGGAGGGAAGGAAAAGGAAAGAAAAAAAAGAAAGAAAAACCCCCAAGCCATCCATCCTTCAACACACACAAACCAATGGGATATTTTCTACTCCCTCTTTAGGAACCTGAGCTTCTGCCTTCACCACCCTCACTCCACCCGATGGAGTTCTTCTACTCTCAAAGTTTATATTTCCATTGCCACAGAAAAGGTTGGCTATTTGTAAGCACAACAAATAACCTGATTTAGCTAGAACATGCGGTAAGTAAAACAGCTATATAGATATCATCTTAACATAGCTGGCTGAGGTCAACTGCAATTGAAAACAATACATTATTTTCATCTATTTCAAGGTAAGGATCATCTGATTCCAGCTGGGATTTTGCCACAAAACAGCTGTCTGGAATTGCTTATCCCACTATAAAAGCACAACATCATGGAGAAATGTATATATATTATCATTGCACACACAGAATCATTGCACACACAGAGAGCTCTCAGCCTTTGCTGAGAGAAATGATATCCAAGACAGGCAGAAAACATTCCTGGCAGATGGAGGAATTGTGGATAGTGAATAGCTTGGGGTAGTCTCACCCACCTCATCAAAAGAGCAAGAAATTGCATGTGAGAGGAGAGGACCACTTTGGAGTGGAAGTGCTGGAGAGCAACATATGGCTCTGTGTGGGACAAGAGAAGAGAGAAAAAGGGATTAAGTAAATAGAATTTCCTGTATTGTCCCAGCCAGCCACATGTGCGGTCAAGCAGAAATTACCATGTATTTAAGTAACATGGATGTTACTTAATCAAGGCTTAATGAGATGAAAAAACATTGGCAGAGCTCATCAGCTGGATACCACTTCTTTCCACTAATGCACGCAGAGTTTTAGGACTGACATCTCATTAGAAATAACACTGCCTACTTCCCAGTCCATTATCACAGAGTCAAAATCACACAAAGAACACAAACATTCAGAGCTGGAATATCACATTGTGTTGTTTCTCTTTCAGAATATATATTTTTTAAGGCATCCCACAAGTATCTCAGTTTGAATTTCACTAATTCGTGTTCTATCCCCATCCCAGGCTGCCTCTCAGTGCCAAGCCTAACAACAATGGAGGTGAGTCAGAAACAGCAGGTTGAATCCATGACATCCAGAAATAGGAATATTTAGAAGTATGGACACCAAATCAAGTGGCCAATGGAAAAACATCATCCAGGTGAGCAAGGCCTTTCTCACATAGAACACAACCCTATGGTTATTGTGCAAATGTTGTCATGCAGATTCAGTACTCCCCAAGAATTTCTCTATTGCTTTTTTCCCCTCTTTACTTATTTTGTTTTAAAATAAATACTCTTATGCTCTGTACACAAGGACTTATTTGCCACTTCCATTGTGGTTTTCATGTGCACAAGCACTGCTTTAATGAGCTCCTTGGTATTGTTATCTTGTTACTGCAAGCCTGTGTTTCACCACGCAGTCTCTAGCTGTCATTAAATTTAAAGAGAGAAACAAGCCCCACTTTAACTGTCTGTCCCTTGGAAGGAGAAACTTGAGAAGATAATGAATGAAGGAACCTTAAGCTTTGAAAAGACATGTACCACCATAAATCTTTTACTGCCTCTCCTCTTGTATATGTGCCTTATTTCTTCATTTGCAAAGGTCACCTCTCTTAGAAGCCGAGACATCGAAACAAAGGTAATAACTGGAACAGAACAGAGAGGTTGTAAATCCCACTTGGATTTTGATTCTTCCCCACACTACAGAGTTGAAAGCTTTTAAGCAACTGCTCGTCTGTGACCACTGAAGCCCACTCTCCTGAATATGCCTCTGGATTCTTGGAATTTGGACTGTGAACTAAGCCACCCGATGGGAACTTTTCTATTTCTCTCTCTGTCTCTCTCTCCACCTCACATTTTAATACTGTTAAATAAAATCTGTACTATTGTCTTTGGCAGATGGTCTTGTTTGCACCTTAATTCAAGCAGAGGCCTCTCTCATAATCGGATTTTAACATACATTACTGCTACACTTTTTACATTTATAACCTGGCAGTCCTCATGCTCTCTCATGCTATTTATTATATAAATAATATAGAAAATCAGTGTATAATATACAAAAATATATATAAAAATCAATGTATAACTGTTCCAAATTAATTAAGATTTTTCCAGCTGTTGTTCTTGCTGACATAAAAGCATTTCTTTTCTCCTTCATGGTAATTCAGAGCTCTTCCCCAACACAAGCAGGGAAAGTAAAAGAAAAAGAAAAAAAAGAAAAAGCTTTGTGTATACATCCACCATCTTTCATGCATGCAAATAATCAGCAGAGGAGTGTTTATATTTAGGATTAGAGCTTTGAATAGACAAACAGCAGATAAATGTGTGCCCTCAATATCTAGGTTACATCCTTTAGGAATTTAGCCTAATGTTCTCATTCCATAGGAAAAAAAAAAAAATTGAAGTGTTTCTTCATTGTTTATGAGAAGATGAGAAACGAGCTTACTTTGAAATATGACAATAACGATATACAAATGCTTGCCAGAAGCACATTAATTACATTCTTGAAAAAGTCAAAAGTTCAAGAAATGTAATATAAGGTACGAGATATAATGAGTTGTAACAAGTGAGAACCAGGAATAGCTGTGTTGTAAGTCAGAGGTCCATGCAAGCTTCTTTACAAGTCAAAGGAAAAATAATCACCCTCAAATTCCCCTAAAAGCCCTTTCCAAAGCTCCCATTAACTATGTTGATGCTTGCTGCTGCCAGGTTTAAAATAACTTGGCTTTCATTTCACAGAACTGATTCACCTCCACTTGTGACTCTTCTCCCAGGTGGGCTGCTGGGGAAGGCCCAGAGGCTTCCCCCTCCCAGTAAACCAGAACTGGCCATCTTTTTAAGGACTGAACCAGCTCCACAGCTGACATTATGGGGAACATCAAAATCTCAGAGATTTGGGGTTTTGTTTGGTTTGTTGGTTGGGGTTTTTGGTTTTGGTTTGGGGGTTTTCTTGGTGTTTTTGTTTTGTCTTTGCTTCTTTCTCTGTGGTAAGTCTGACAATTTTTGCCACTACGGAGAGACTTCTATCAGATCATCATATTAGATCATTTTATATCAGCAACTTCAAAACTGGACGGCAGTTTTGAAAAACTGCTGACGAGAACGTGTAAAAGCAAAGCCCAAGGCCAAGAGCAGAATTTCAACCTGTGTCCTTGAGTGCTCTGTGTGCCTTTAAGTCTTAGATCACTACAGCTGTCTCGCTGGAGGACTTTCAAAGCACCCAGTATATTCTGCTACACAAAAGAAAAGTTTTTGGTGCTGCTCTCAGTTTGAGCAAGAGGAATATCATATATACACACCGTATATTGGCAAATAAATAGAGGTGAGAAATGGCTGCAGCACGGATGTGCTGGAGAGCAAACACAGCTGAACAAATGAAAGAGAAACCAGAGTAGCAGTGAATCAAGTGGACAAAAAGGAATCTGCCCATCCCCTTGTTATTCTGCAGGGCAGCTCAGTTTGTCCAGCTCTATCAGCCTTCTTGCTCCCTGTTCACTACAGGAGACTGGCAGCACACTATTCCCATTTTTTTTCTCTTTTTAAGAGAGTTCACATGAATATGTACTTTCAAAATAGTCCCAAAATGATCCACCCTGCCAACAAAGAAACCCACTACGTGGAAAGCAACAAAAGGAGTGTCAGGTTAGTCAGCTGGGCTGCTCAGCACACCAGAAAAAGAATCCTATAAAGATTTTAATTAAGAAAACTCTTTTATTTGCATTTCATTTGCAATTTACCTGCTTTAAATTTTTGAGTAGCCCAATCAGGGTGATTAAGCAATATCTCAAAAGTCCTGGGCCTACCAATTTCAGGAGCAAAATTCTCATTTAGTTTCACCAAATCTTTGTTTTCACTTGCCTGTGAAAGGAAAGACCCCAAGGAAGATCACATATTTTGCAAACCTCAGTGTTTGACAGAGTGTAAGTACAAACACTCTCAGGGATTTCAAATGGTTTATGAAGATCTGCATTAGGTGAAATAAATAATTCCATTTCCATCAGTCCCGGTACAAACCACTTCATGAACCCTGGTGAAGATACACAAACAGCATGTGCCTAGAAACAGTTAAATACATAAAACCTGGGCTAGGGTGAAGTGAACTGACTTTCCCTCTGACTTTCACTGTTGCACCACTGAGCATGAGAAGTATTTTATTGGCATCCACCCTTCTCCTCTTATGCTCTAAGTGAGCCCCAGCTGATGCACGTGGCTGAGGTCGTGTCTAGAGCAGTGCCACAGAGAGAGGAGACGCCGTCTCACACTCCCTGACTCCAGTGGCTGCCACCAGTCAGGCTCCCACCATCACACCCTGACAGCTTGACATTTCCCAACAGCCTGATGGATGAAAAGAACAATTCCTGCTCTTCTCCCTGACACCCTGCAGGAACGACCGGAAGCTTATGAGATAAAGCTGACAAGTTCAAAGGACAGAGATCAGAGCTTGAACAGTGTTTTCTGTAGCTCTAATGTTCTTTATTTTTTACTAGGGGCTTTCACAGCCCAGGAAAAGTGCAGCATTTCTTGCTCTAGTTAATAGTTTTCTTCTATTCCTTACTCCCAGCCCTTAGCACGGCAGGGATCTCAGTGGCTTTGTTGGAAAGGGAGATTATATCCTTCTTTTTACAGGTGTATCTCACTTGCTGCCTAGAGCACCCAGACACCAATTAGCTGCAGGCTCAGTCATGGAGAACACACTGCTGCCCATATCCCCGCTGGCACTGGGAGGATCAAACCCAGTGGGATTTTTGTGGGTCACAGGTGAAGGATGAGGCTCAACAGAATTGGTTCTCCCAGTCCAGGCAATCATCTTTAATGCTACTGCTATTTACAGATGTGATCATTTGTATCTACATAATCTGTGACCTTATTCTCTAGTCTGAATATGACAAGGAAAATGCTGAAAAAGGGATATCCACCACTATTTATTTGGCTATTTGAAGTCCTTTTTCAGCCCCTCTTGAGTCCTTTTGTTTGGTTCTCAGAAAATGTTTGAGTGACCTTGCTTTTCTGACCAAGGGCTTGGATAAATTTTAAAAACCCAAGAAAGTGTTCCTGGCAACCAAGCTTCAGCTTTGCCCACACAATTATTTGAGCCAGAGTGCTTATATGTTTGCCTAATCAAGGAGCAGGAAAAGCATTATAAAATGCTTCTGATCAATAGTCTGTAGGCACAGAGCTCAAACACTGAATATTCACCAACAATCAAGAGAGCAAACATTTAAAAACATTTGCTGAAAAAAATCAAAAACCGGAGCAAAACAAAGTCTGCTGGCAAATTTACTGCTAATGCTTAAAGGAAAATTCTTCTAAGCTCTATTCTTTGCAAAGTATTCATTCCTTTCCTACCATGTATTTAAGTTGCTTTAATCTTGCCGTAAATAACAGAAGTGTTCTGGATTTAATATTTCTTTTCAGGTCATGAAAGAAAATCCTAGTTAGAAAATAATAATGAATATATAGATCTTAAAAGAGGGGACATTTAGGAGAACTTTGATGTTTGACATCACCCTTTTAAACCAACCACCAATGGCAGGAATCAACAGATCTGTGCTGTTTATACAAGCATAACAGTGGGCATGAGAAGGAATGATATACAATTGTATTTGTATATTTTCCTATTCAAACAAGATGTCCTCTCAGAATTTTAACCCAGGAGGTTTACTTTGCAAACAATATGTTAAGCACAATTTATTTTTACTCTATTTCTCAAAAAAAAAAAAAAAAAAAAAAAGTCAGGAGTCATATGTGGGTAATGTAACGCTACATTTCACTTGCAACACTTAAAGTGTGGTATGAAGACTATCAAAGAGACAGTCAGCTTGCAAGTAAACAAATTATTCATTTTGTTCCGTGTGTTTCAAAGGAAAGAACCCACATTTACACTTCAGCACTCCAATCCCTCAGGACATAAGTGTGATTGAGCAATACCTGGGATATTGTTCAGCTCTGTACATGCCTCAGTGCTTCCCTGGTTTGCTGAGCCATCCTGTGGTGCACTGTTCAAACTCTGCACTGCTATGACTCCTTCCAGGTGACAATCTAGAAGCATTTTTGAAACATGAATGAATTAATTCTCACCCACTGAAGCGAGGAGAGGTTCAGTGACTTCCTCAGGGAAACAAAACCCAGCTTTGATTCAAGCCTCAGGCTGCAGTCTGGCACTTCAGTAGTCTTGTAGTCATGGCAAAGTCCAAAAGTTCACTCTAAGTTATCAACAACATTCTGCTTTACAGCACCTCTTGCTCAGGTGATGCAAATAAATGAAAGAGTTGTAGCTGCAGAAATGAACCCGTTCATAAATCATGCAACTAGGCCAGAAGTCAGATCTCTCTCTTCCTCCTAGATATCACGCCGTATTTTCTGATGTCTGCAATTAGTTGGGACAGCAGAAGGACCTGTCATTCCAAGCTAAATAACACCACTAAAAATGAACAGCAAGCACCACCCTATTGTCACATCATTGCCCAGCTAATACCAAAAAGGCTGGAACTGAACTGCAGAGAAAGAAAAGCTCTGCTGCAGGAACAGCAAATGCTCTGATGAAATGTGGCATACAAATCTAAGCTATCATTTCTTCTTCTAAGCTAAATGGACAGCTAGAAGACCTAAAGGTTAAAACCACTAACGCAGATCAAAACTCAAACAGCACACTACCTTTCCAAGAAATCACAGGCTTTCATCCCCTTCTCTAAAAAGAACTTTTAAAAACATTTAAAGAAAAGAGGTAGAAAGAAAACAAGGCAGAACTTTTATTTCTCCAGCTACTTTTAAAAGTCCCACTTTGAGATGCTCCTGCAGGCAGAAGGAAAGAGCATCACTATGCAATGAAATAAAGTATTGGCTGTCCAGACAATAACTAATGGGGCTCTTGCAGGACTAGAGGAACTATCAGTTCTCAGAGTGCTTTCATTTATCCATTTGCTTTCAGCCATTTGTGGCAAAGGAGTGTTATTCAAACAATAAAATATGGAAAATACAGTGAAGGACATGCAGTTGAAGGGTAAGATTTACTGAAGGAGGCAATATTAACTGTTCTCAAGTATCCACTGCTTCAGTACACAGCTCATTCTTCACAGCTGTATGGCAGCAAAAATACAGTAATTCACTTCTTATCTCTGAGCTCTCTATTCACCCTATTTTTATTTTTCTTTAAAAAAAATATTAATTTCTTATCAAGGACTGCCAATTTCTCTTAACTTGCAGGGATTATAGGGAGTGTATCTTCTCTACCTGGGTGATAGACCAGAATATCCAAGTTTCTGATTCACCTCTCAGCTGAAGTTGTTTTCAGCATAATGCTTAAAACCTTTAAGCTTCAAAGGTTGATAAAGCATTAATACATTGCTGCCTAGAGCAATGTATTAATGTTTTAATGTTAAATAATTAATGTATTAATGCTAAAGCAGGAGCCCTGGTGCTTGAGAACAGACACTGGAGTGAATAAAGTGACGGGAGAGATCATTCTGGAGATTTTAACAGAACCTAAGCACATCTACCTCATTACATATGGAAACTGTCTCTTCCCACTTAGTTGCTTTTATCTATTTCCATATATACAACATGTTTATGAGACAATGTGGGATGTGCTCCCAGGTCAGAAAACAAATATAACTGTTATTTGTAATATATACAAACTGAGGATATGACCTCTATTTTCAGTGAAGTGACTCAAGTCTCTCCAAATGAAAGAACACGGGGTCTGAGAGGATACTTTGCTTAGCAGCAGGAAGACAATTAGAACAGTTACAAAACATCAGATTATCCAGCTGTTTCTGATCTCATGAAACCACTTTTTGCACACTTTTTCCTTCTTGGAAGACAAAGCATGCCTTGTTATCATGTACAGATCTTTCATTACATCTCCAGTCATTTCCAGTTTCACCCAGGGGGATGCAAAAGGTGATACCCAACACTGCAGTGTGTAACAGCATGTATGGAGCCCTGTAAACATGGAATGAGATGGCCTAAAGAGCATCACCCAAAGCAGGAAGGGCTGAGGCAGCACAGACCCATCTCACTGCTCCCAGCCATGTAAACAATATTGTTCTTTTAAGCTGCTGCACACTGCACAACATTATAATGAGATTCTGATTTCATTCTATTAGTGTTTGTTTGAAACATCCTCACCGTGACCAAAGAAGTTAATTCATATTTAACAAGGTCGATCTCCACCGTTACTTGTGGCATGGTCATACCAATTCCCTGTCATGACTGACCCCTGTGCCACCAAAGAGCAAGAACACCAAAAAGGTTTACTAGAGCAGTTAAGAATGTGCTTCGATCTGTAAAGCAACATTTGGCCTTTTAGACTTTCTTTTTTCTGAATATATATGATCGGGTTTTTGCTGCTTTTTATGCCAGGGTTATTCTGAACCCCAGTTATGGTACCTTAGTACTGTGTTCCTCCAACTACCTGGAAGATTCAGAGCTAAAGATGCAAATATTTATGTAAGACCAAAGGACACAAAGGGACAAAGAGAAGCACAACACTCGCTCTTGAAGTGCCAGCTTGTGCCAAACAGATTGTGCCAGATGCAGAGATCAATTATTCTATAGTATTGCCAACTGTCTCCAGCATTTGTTCGGGCTATTCAGTGGCAGTGGGTGGAGGCCAAGGGAAAAGAAAAGCAGCTCATGTACTAACTGGGCTATTTGGTGTTTTTCAGGACGGCAATCGCCTCTCACTCTAACGAGCAGAACAAATGCTAATGGGCCCCAGTTCATTGCAGCCAGGAGAAAAGGTCAGGCTGAACAGAGAGCTACAGAACTCCCTGCAAACCAAGCATCTATTTAATCAGCACAACGAGGCCGAGAGCATTATCCACAGGCAATCATATTGTTTCTCAAATACACTCTGACATGTTAAAACAATAGTCCAACACAATGAGAGGTTCTTTGTGCTACTGTGGGATACTTTGAAGCTGTGACTGTCAATTTTGCCGATTTGTGTCAAATGTGCAGTGCAGTAACAGACGTGAGTGATACCCTCTTCAAGTCTTCCCATTAAATGAACCTCTGTGACAAAGTACTTCAACAAAGTCATGCTGAAGTATTTGGGCAACAATATCACACAAGTGTGCTGAAGATCTCCTGAAAATGATATGATTAAAAAAGGCACCAGGCAAAGAAGAACAAAAGGGTTTCTCCAGCAGGTCTTCACTCTTAGTTCACAGAAAAAAAAACTAGAATGCATCAGCTCAAGGAACAACTAAGTGAAGAGAAATCTTTAACACATTCTCCATAATTTTTACATCATTTTCCTTTTCTGAGCTTAGGGGCAGCAAGTACCTACAAACATATTTATCTTATACATAAGTATGGGGGTTATTTCATTAGTGCCAGAGACCAGCATTCACAAATATTTCTACAATGAGATGTGAAAAATATATTTAGACTAATAAATTGACCTAATAAATACAATAAGAGCATGTCAGTATAATTCTTAATAACTTCTGACTCATTTTTCTTTAAAAGTATAAATATGCCAATGTACTCTCATCCAAAAGGCAGACACTCGTTCTTAACCTGGGCATTATTACAACCACACTCATATGAGCAGATCAAAAAGCAAATGTTGCTCAACGTGTGCTACTACCATAGAACTGTGAATACAGGGCAGAATCTGCCACTGATTGAGCCAAGGAAATTATGCTGGGAAAATCAGACAGCATTCCATATTTCAAATTATGGTTTCCTCCACTACCCCCTGTTTTTTCTTTACAGCCTGCTGCATTCATTATTTAAGAGCTCAAAGTGTTCTTTCTCTTTGTCTCTGAACATTGCCCCAATTTGTGCTCAGTTTCCAATTAGAATTTAGCTGAAGACAGTGAGGAGAGGTGCAGGTCCTGCTGGAAACACTGGCCCCTGCAGATGACCTGTCAGAGCTTCAGCATCACGTTTCCATGCCAACTGAGAGCACGGGGAAAGGTACGGAAGGAACTGCTGCTAGGAAGAAAAAGTATCAGGAATTTTACTTCATCTGCCTTCTGGAAGGATCATTGCAAGGACAATGAAAATTCACAAGCAAATACGGTATGAGGCATTTAGGGACATGGCTTAGTGGTCAGTGTTGGGTTAATGATTGGTTTCAATGATCTTAGAAGTATTTTCCAACAGAAGTGATTCTATGATTCAAAGAAAACAAAAAGGAAGTTTTCACCTTCCAGGTAGTCCCACTTTCTAGAGCTCTAGGTTTAGGCATTCCAGGCACATCTGCCTCCACACAAGTCTGTTCCTGGTATTTGCCACATCCAAGTCAGGACCTAGCCTGTTCCACATTTAAGTTGACCTCTGGCCTTTGGGTCTTTTGACCCTGGATTTCAAACCCAGGTGACAGTATGACAGCAGGGTGCCCTGTACCTTAGAGCCTGCTGGCCTCAGGCCAATCCCTTTCTACTCTCTTCATTTTGTGGTTACCACAAGCCACTGTTGTGAGTCTCCTCTGCTTCCTTTCTGGGTGCGTTTGGCTCTGACCACATGAAAGCATTACTCAGGCAACAGAAGCAGAGCTGAAATATCAGGCTGCAATGGGATGATAGGTACACTACATGAGCAAGTGACTATCTACCTCACATCTTCAAAACCTATCCTCTTCAGCATCCAGCACAGGATGGAGCACAGTGCCCTGATGCACTAGCTGGGATTTCCTGAACAGCCTGGTCCCTGGAGCAGCTATTTCTAAAGTCTCATGGCTCCTCTGGACCCACAAGTCTTCCTGCTCACAGGGCTGGCTCTTAGCCCTGTCTAAAGATCCTTATTCCCTTATTATTTCCATCAGCAAATGGGAGGCCTTGATTATCTCACATCTCTGGAGCCTGCCTGGTGAGTTTCATCCTGGTCTGACTTTGAGGTGTATTTACATGTCCAGGCAACACAAGCAAGCCAAAATGCATTCTGAGACAGAAATGAAAGTCTTACAATTTGTCTTTGTAAGAATTTGGAGTTACACTTTTGTCTTGGTTTACGACAATTTGCAGGGCAGACACTCCAAAATTAGTTACCTCTCCTCATGATTAGGAGTTATTTTTAACTCCTTCCTTTTCACCCATAAGGAGAGATGAATGCAAGAAGACATAAGTGATAAAACAACAGTTTTTTCAATTCTGTTTAAAATACAAAACAGCAACGACCAAGATAACAAGAATAAGCACCAGGTAGAAATCTGAATCCCAAGGACTCCCCAGGAACAAAGAAAACCAGATAGCAGAGAAACTCCTGCTTGGCTCAACCTTCCCCCAAAAGAGAAAAACAGGAAGGTGGGAGTGTACAGAGCAGACACAGGGATCCAACGCCATCCAAGGTAGCTCCAAACCTGCGGTGACAATTTCTGTGAGAAAAGTGAGATTGTCTGGTGGCTCTGTCACCTATGGTGGTAGCTCATAAGATATGAATGGTAGCAATTTTCCCTGAAGTTTGTACCTCCTATCTCCTGGCTTCCCTAATGATCTCTGTCTCTTTAAGCCTCTGTTTAATTACATCATTCCCTGTTCATATCATACTGGTCATTAATGCCTTTAGAGTTTAATGCAGCACCACAAATGAACACAGAGCATGTCATAGAGCTGCAACTACAGTAAGGCTTCATTTGGTATCCCTATCAAATGGAAGTAGAACCAGCCGGCAGAAATGTGCTAGAAATGCAAACAGGCTTAGGGAAAATATTTGGCATTTACAAGTTGCACGCTGCTTCAAGTGTTCCACATTTCTGTACACAACTGAGTTTTGATAGCAGTTTAGGTCACAAGCGAATTAATTCCACAAAAAAACCCTTCAGATTTTGCTGATTGCTTACTTTCAGGACAACCCGTTTTACCCATCCAGGCTGAGAAGATGAAGGGGTTGAAAGCAGCCCTACCAAGATGGACTTGGGGGAGCTGGTGGATGAAAAGCTGGACATAATCCATAAGTGTGCCTTCACAGCCCAGAAAAACAGACAGGAGGCACGGCCAGCAGGATGGGGGAGGTGATTCTGCCTGTCTACCTTGGTCTGGAGTTCAGTTCTGGGGTCCACAGTACAGGAAAGACAGGGACCTGCTCAAGCAGGTCCAGAGAAGGGACACAGAAATAATCGGGGGGATGGAACACCTCTCCTGGGAAGAAAGGCTGAGAGAGTTGGGGTTGTTCACCCTGGAAATGAGAAAGCTTCACGGACACCTTATTGAGGCCTTTCAGTACTTAAAGAGGTCTTATAAGATGGTGACAGGCATTTTAATAGGGCCTATAGAAGCAGGACAAGGAGTAGTGGTTTTAAACTAAAAGAGGGTAAATTCAGAATTGATATAAAGAAGAAATATTTCATGAACAGGGTGGTCAAACACTGGAACAGGTTGCCCAGAGAGGCTGTAGATGCCTCATGTTTCCATTCAAGGTCGGGTTGGGTGGGACTCGGAGCAACCTGATCTAGCTGAAGGTGCCCCTGCTCATTGCAGGGTGGTTGGACCAGATGGCCTTTAATGATCCCACTCAAACCAAACCATTCCATGATCTTTGGTTTTCACTTCCCCTTCTGCATTGAATCCACAAGTCCATTAATGCTCTCACTTCATCTTTCCAGTGCTGCTAAAATCTCTCCTTCCCCTCTGCTAACGAGCTCAGGAACACACTTGAAAGTTCCTTGCCTTCAACCCCACAGCATCCCATAATCCATAACTCTGTCATATACCCTTCCGCTATGTTTCCAAAATACTACTCCAGAATCAGCTTCCCAAAGCATCACCTGTCATATATGACATGTTAAAATTAGCTTTTTGCATTAATTCGTCCATCAACTTACCAACTCCAACTACCTCACTTGTTAAGATATAATAATTGCTGCTTAACTAAAAGTTGTTAAAATAGAATTATTGCTGTTATTTAATGTTAGTTTAAATTGCTAAAAACAACAAAAGGTCACTCCATATTGCCAGAAGCTGACCCCGAGCACCCCTTTGGAGTGGTCATTCTCTGCATTCATCAGGTTTTTAGTGTGTTGTAAAGTTCTGGAGAGTTACATATGATTTTATGCAGTTCTAAAAGCTTATGAATGTTAAAAGTTGTGGGACCTTGTGTGTATTTAGGTATGTGAAGGTTATGAGAAAGAAAAAGTTTCATATGGTTTGTATAACTTATGTTTTATTTAAAAATTGAATGTGTAAAAATCCAAGGCTCAGCCAGCTCCACTGGGCTTCCCAACTGCCACTTTCTAAAAATAGCTCCTCACTGCCACCCCTGTAACTGGGCTCCATGGAAACCAGAATTTTAATGAGGGACTTTCCCGCCTTTGAGCCAAGAATAACATCGTCCCCTAGACACAGCAGCTGATTGGCCGGGAAAGATGACCTCACGGGATAATTCCACCAATCGCGGTGGGGCATGGAGGCGGGACAGGGGCGGGCAGGGGAGGAGCCACCACCCTTTATAAGGACCTCCAGGGGGAGGTTCTTGGCTTTTTCGTTCTTGCTGTTGAGCGGGTGAGTGGTGGAGAAGTGTGGTGCCGAGCTGCTGGCCTTTCACTCTCTAACCGAGAGCCTCTAGAATTTTTTTGAACCTTTATTCCTAAGGTTCACCTCGGCGCTGTACAGCTCCCTGCCTTGGGCAGTCGTGCAGCTGCCTGGGTGTGTGATTCCTGCACCTGGACTTACTTTATTTTTACTTCTTTTATCTTTAAGACTTTTAATTTCGGCTTTTGTTGTTAATAAACGTTTTTACTTCTTTGCACAACAGCAAAAGCAAGTTGTCTCGTTTCTATGACATCACCCCTCATGTACATTCTTCCCTAACAAAAATGAATCTCAAAAAAAAAGGAGATATAAACCCCATGAAGGTGGCTTTGTTCTGTCTTTCACTGTCTAAGAATAATCTTCATTATGGTATGAGCAACTTACTAGACAACTGAGTGATAGAATCACTGAAAGATTACATTTAAAAATTAGCTGAAGGTGTTATGAAGCTGAGTAAGATATCATTTGCCCACAACTTCAGAATTACAGTAGATTTGCTTTGGCAGTGCTTAATATAACCACCTTACTACTGGGTACTGGATGGATGCAAGCTCTAATACAGAAGTAAATTTTTTTAACTATTATTTAAGAAATTACAGTGTAATGCACAAGAGCAACACTGACATACAATCTTAGAAGCATTGAGGGACAGCCTACCCCAAACAGAGTCACATACAGACCTTTCAAATAAGCTGGCACTGAGATTTAGAGACATTCACATTGCAAATAATGTGTCAGCCAGGACCCACCCCACTTCTTTGTCTTAAGTGGCCAAAGAAAACCCGCAGAGGAAATTAAAGTAAACTGCATTAAAGTAACAGCTCAAAAACCCTTTCCAGATATAACCCCCCCTGAAAATGTATGGGACTACTGGAAACATTTGACATTTGCCCTGTTAGGCCTAAGTAACAAATGCTAAGCTTGAAGATAAATATCACAAGCAGGTTAGTTTCTGACAACAAAATATTTTTGAATTTTTTTTTATAGTATTCTCATTTAACTATGAATTATAGGCAGCTTGTTTGGCTCATGGCCTTCTCTGAGCATTTTTTCAGTACATTTATGAATGGAGATCCCACAGCCTGTCCAAACAGGTTATTCCACCCTCACTTGTCAGGGAGTGTTTGACACATTCATGGTTAAAGAAATAACAAAAAAAAAACCCAAAACCAAACCTCACTGAAAAAGAATTTCCAAATTCAGTATTTGTAAATGGTAATAAAATCTGCCCTTTGTCTCCTCCAGCCTGCACAAATCAGCACATTCAGTTGGCCTTCAGTGCAACACCAACAACGTAGAAGATGTAGAATAACGTGCTCCCAAACCTCATCCCCAAGAAATCCTTCCTGTTTGAAATCCTTCCACACATACTGGTCATTAATTAGAGCAACTATTGATATCCAGTATAAATACTTACTTTATAGTTTCATCAGTATTATGTTCATGGCCTCAATAGCTTCCTGTGTCTGAAAATTCTACAGTTCTATCAAAAGTTGTAGTGAAAAATATTTTATCAGTTCCACATTTCCCTTTTTAATATAATCATGTTTATTTCGATCTGCTAATTTCAATTTGATTCTTCAGCTGAAGCTAAACATGACATAATAGAAGAATTAGGTACAGAACTATTTCAAGGCAGTCCCTCTAATTTTCTATATTGTCCTTTCCTTGGATATGGATCTTAATTGCCTTAGCCTCAGGCATTCCCTTTCCTAGTGAAATGCAAAAGGAACCACCAGTTACTACCACATGGCCACTCTGCTGTATTTTTTGCATTGTCCATAATCCATTAAGGATACATCCTTGTACTCCTGCAGGTGCTCTTTACTGTTTGATATTAATTTACAGGGAGTAATTATTTCCCTTCCTTCTGCAGTTTAACAGTTACTGCAGAAATAAACAAAAAAAAAATACTTTAAAAAGTGTACTTTCATTTTGTACCAAACTGTTGACAACATGCTTGCTGAGCTCTGGAGCTGATGAGTCTTCTCACTGCTGCTGAACCCATGAACTTTGATTTTCTCTCCCTAGAGGTTATCACAGATTTCCATTGGTTTGTGCATTGAGGAAATCAAGACTGTATTTTTCATCAATTCAAGCCCTGGAGAAGTCAATATTCCTATAAAAGGGCATTTAAAAAGATCCTTTGTGGGCTTTGTTGTAGCTGTTCACCTGTTTTTACCTATTAATTATAAAATACCATGCATTTCAGGGGGATAAAAAGTCAGTTTAAAGGCACTGATGGAAGAGAAACCAAGCCTTCTGCAGTCAAAGGGCTGGAAAATATTGAAGTCCCCCAGGACTGCTCATAATGTCCACTTAGAGCCTCTGCACTACTTCACAACAAAAAACCTCCTCAGCATAAAGTCCCCATAACCTCCTGGAGTTCTAGCAGGTCCTCCCTCTTGAAATAACATCCTGACTTCCTATATTTCTCTTTAATCCAAGAGAATTTTCTCTAAGAAGGAGGAAGAAGTCAGAATTTCAGTCAGATTACAGTGCAGGACATGAGGCCTTCAGTGAGAGAACAAAACACCCAATGGATGATTCTTAAGCAACATTCATTTCTGTGCTGTGAAAGGGTCATACCATAATAGACAGCCCAGAAAACCCATAAACAATGATTTTTTTGTTGATCTTCACTGGTTCTCATTCTGCTTTCCCACTAAGACCTGCCTGTCAGCATCATGTTTCCCCACCATTCAGGTGCACTTGGAATTTTTTGGCTTTACTCTTATTGAAGGAAAGGTTTCAAAACATTATTTTCTTTACTTTTCTCCTGGCAGGAAAATCCCCACTCTGGTCAGCTCTTACTGCAAGTATAGCATGGACATTTATGAAGTGTAAAATAATCTGCAAGGGCAATTTAATCTAATTTAATCTAATTTGGTAGTTTACCAGAAGTTTGGCTTCTACAACTGTACTCCTTAAGTAGCTCAGACTTATTAAGAAACTCAGGACTCATATCAGACATAAAAGTTAAACTTGAGGTCAGGGGCTCATTTTAAATAGATTTTTGAATTATCTCCCACCATTTTGTCAAGCACACAAAACCAAAATGCAGTTACTCAGCGCTGCTTCACAACCGTTCCCTGCCAATCCTCAACCTGCTTGGCCCAAATAGGATCTTTTTCTCTGACCAAGAAAAATTAACAGGCTATTGCCATGGGGATGTATAAGAAATAACTAAAAATACAGTGGAAAGTTTTTATGAAGGAAGCATTCACACAAGCACACTGCAGATAAAAAATAACAAGCAAATTGTGGTTAAAGAATAACAGGAATACAATCTTTCAAAAGATGTGGGTGAGGATCAGAACAGAGGATGCCACAAAAGCCAAAGCTAAAGAAAGTCAATATGGCTTTTTGTTTGCAGATTACTGAAGAAAATATCAATAGGTCTACAAAATCAGACCAGGGTTCTTCAGATGCTGTTTTTACCTATTCCCATGCTAAAGTATTACTTATGGTGATCAGAAATTGCTTGCGTAATTTGGCCCACTTGCAATATTATCCTTATTTTAGTAGAGTTGAATGTATAAAAATTGACGTGGATGCAATGCTTAGAAGATCCTTTCCTTCCAAATCACACAGAAATACCCAGTGATACTGCTGGATTTTGTTTCTACTGGTATAAAAAAATCAGCTTTTATATTTATGACATATATAGGATTACTGAGTGGATACCTTCATTTGAAGGATACCTTCATTTAAAAGTAGGAGTTGCTAATAATATTCCATAAAATTCTATTGTATCTGGAGATGCTTTCATGCTTTTCTCCAGTTTCTTGGAAGTTCACCAAGACCTTCATGCTACAAATGTCTCACAATAATTACATTTACCCAAACAATGTGGTTTTCACAGCATTGGTTAAAAAAAACCAAAAAATCAACAGCAAAACCGCCACCTTATGTCATCATAATTTGGTAGTTTTTACTGTGGAAGCTTTTTGTGTTCCACAAAGATATTTAAATCCAGTTTCATTCTATCTGGAGGCTCAACTATTTCAGAACAACTCTTTGGATGGTTTTACTCCATTCCTTTTAAAGTAACTGAATAGACCACGCATGTACCAACATCTCAAAAATGCATGGAAAATTTAGATGTTCAAACAAGTTCCAAAACAGGTCAGTGCACCTGAGGTGCTTAATTCTGTCAAGAGAAAGAGAGGGTTAAAAAAAATTAAAATATTAAAAACATTAAGATAAAAACATTAAAATACTGGAGAAATATTAATATTAAAAATTAAAATATTTAAACATTGAAACAGAATGGAGGAATGGACTGTGGGAAGAACAACTGGGTCATCAGGAAAAAAATGTGGTTTTTGCAGGTGGGACAGAAAGTCACCACTAATACGAGAGATTCAATGTGGGGAAAAAAACCAGTTTCATTCAGACTAAAAGAAAAAACTCATTGATAAGAGCTAAGCAGTTTTCCATCAAGCCCGCACTGACAGAAACACTGAAAATCTCAAGGCCATTTAGAGTTTTCTATCCATCATATTGAGCTTATCTTTCTCCCCCACTAATGTTTTTTAAATGCATTCTAAATAAATCTGTTGTCAACCCGACAGTTTTCAACTATAGATTCCATCTAACTTGTTCCCTATCACACAATTAAAATAAAATAACAGCAGCAGCATGGACAGGAGCCCAGAAAAAAAGACCTTTTTAATCACTGTCTTCAAGGAAGGAAAGCATGAAATGTTAATGTTCTGCTGCCAGGTCCTGTAAACCAAGTAACCAGACATACCAGACCATTGTCATTTCAGGAGAGACACTGGAGAGGGAACTTCATATATCACAAACTTCCATTTCTTTCTTTTGTTAGGTGATTTCTCCTCTGTCCAGTGCAGAAAACATACTCTTATGTTAGCGGAGTACAGACTCTACTGCAGTAACTGCGCTCAAGGATTAAGGTCAGTAGATTTCTGTTGTAGATTTAAATACAGTTGATCTGGTGGGTTTCAGATGAAGTCTCCAGCTCCAGCCCCCATGGAGATAACAGGCACTTAAGGAGAGACACTGACTGCTCCTGGCGTGCTCAGTTCCCAGAGGTTTCAGCCCCTGACCGTTTAGCTCTGAACTCAGCTCTTTATCTTGATCTCTCCCCAGATAGCATTTTACAGGGTAAAATTCCAAGAGACAAGGAGGGGAGAAATTACTCATCTCTACCCTTCTTTATTCCCCCCTCACCCTGATGAAAACAGATTTTTAAAAGGGGAGTTTTGTTCTGCAGAGATCTTTCGTTGAAATGAAGCACAAAGGGTGGAGCTATATTTTTCTATTGAAGGATTCACAAAAGTTTTGAGGGATAATATGGAAAACATGCATTGATTTCCCCTTCAAATTTCAAATACCTCACGTTTCTTTCAGCAGAAACTGAGATAAACTGTGGAATTATTCAGAGAACAAATTCTCCTGACCTTTCCACGTTATTTTGCAGCATAATTCTCCAGTTACATCTATCACACAACATAAAAGTGCTATTGAGAAAGGGTTAGAAAAATCCCGGAAGTGGTACAAGAATGTGTGTAAACTTGTAACATTATACCGTAAAAATATTTGTATTTTTACAAGTAAGAAATTGGAAAAAAAACCAGAATGGTATCAAACTATCAGTACAACCAATAAAATAACATTTTACAAGGCATGCTAAGTGGCTTTCCAAAATTGTGCTATTTGTCACATATATGCAAACTAATAAAAATACTCAGCAGGCTTCTCCCCTCAGATTCATGGAATATTTTTATCAAGATAAAAATATGACAGGCACATTCTCTCTTCATTGAGAATACCACTGAGAGCTGACTCATGCCATACTGTGCATTTATCTCTGAATCAGCAGGATAAGGAAAAGAACAGACTTAAACATTACAAAGAAAACTTTGCACCCATCCTATTGAAGCCTTTCTCCCTAGCTTAATGAAGATTGCCCTCCTCATTAAAAAATAAACTAAGAAACACATCACACTTGCTGATTTTTTTCCTAGGACTCTGGTAAAACTAATGTAAATATTCTCCTATGCTTTCAATGGAATTGAATAGGTAACACCTTTTAAAATAGATATTTCTTTTTTAAAAGAAAGCAAACTCTAAAATAAAATGAGAGAGAAACTGCACCAAGGTATCCTTTAAGCAACTAAAACCTCCACGGCTGGGTTTGTAACATGGAGTCCATGGTAATTTATCCTAAGCAAGCACCTGAATGTGAATTTTTTTAGGCATTATAGACTGGGTCAGTGATCCTTATCAGTGAACCATCATGTATTATGCAATTAAGGCTACTTTTCTTGACACTTATAACAAGGACTTATTAACATTTAATTTGTCCAGAAATAGCTACTCATTGATGCTATTCAATGGGAATATTAGAAGGTCTCAAAAAAAAAGTTATATACAAAAGGAAGAGAGAAAATATCTCTTTCTATATAACTGTATTTATATCACTACATACATATATCACTATAAATATATCACTACTACTACTGTCCTCAACAGAAGCTGAGCTCATCCTTTCGACCAGTTCAGTGATTCAACAGCATCAATATAAATGTACAATAGTCTGCTTATTAAATTAATCCACATAGAAAGTGAACAGTGTGAAATTTCTGTGTAAAATATGCCCTTTTTCACCAGTGAATTTATAAATATTTGGCTGCACTATTTATGTGCCATCGAAAAGTTCTTAATGACAGTGAAAAAGGACCAGAAAGGCAAGGACTAGCAAGAAGGAAGCTCTTTCTACCTTGGTGTTGCTCAGGAACATAAGGCAAGCGAGACAAAGAACTCCTGTCTAATTTTATATTCAGTCAGGGTGTAATTCCAAAAACAAAGACAATGGGAGACAGTGAAGTAACCCTAAAATATTGTTTTATTTAGGCCCTCTTGTAGTAAGAATAAAATAGTAATGAACACTCAGAATGTCCCCATAGGACTCAGATTTACTTCTCATCTTCCGAACAGAGCCATTCCAAATGTATGAACAATGCTCCTTGAAAGATGCAAAAATTAATTTTTTTTTTTCTCTAAAAATGACTCATTTGTAAACTCTTGCCTCCCAGACAAGCTGGATTAACATGAAAATACTGAACCTTGCAAAGGAAAACATTCAAGAGGTTTCTTCCAGTCACTTGTTTCTTCACTGTGGCATGGACCTGTCCCAAACCGAAAACATAAAGTTCCAGTTTAAGCAAGACAGAATTGAGTAAGACAGAATTATCTATAACACAAATACTCTGAGAGCACTGTGCTGGGGTTGACACCAGTCTGGAAATTGGAAAGAAAAGCACAAATATTCTGATTTTTAAAGATGCCAGGAAAAGCCCCGGTTTCTGAGCAGAGTTAGAAAATCCACACAACATTGCACAGCAGTGCACTGATAAATCACTTCAGCCGGCACCAGCACTGCAAATAGGAACAACTCCTCCTTCTCCTCTTGAATGGAAACCGGGGCTTTCAATAAAATAATTCCAGCGCATAAAAAGCAGGCATATGTGAACAACTAATTTTGGCAATTAAGAAAACCCAGGTGGCTCATGTTTGTTGGTTTAAAAAACACCTTCTCATTTAGTGATATAAATCAAGAGTAATTGCATTAAAAATTAAGAAATCAAACCAGTACAGCAAGTGAAGCAGATCCACTTAGAGTTATGTAGAAAACAGAATTTCAACCCCAGGGGAATCTCTGACACTTCAGCACTAAAACCAATGTCAAAATGGAGGCAAGTCAATATATAACACGTTGTAGAGTTTACGTCATTTTGCAATACTGACTGAAAGAAACTGTTTCCATTTGAAATGTTCCACGTTGTTAAAGCTGAAGAGTTTGAGGCAGAGTTTGGGGTTGGAATTAAGTGATCCATTCTATGATTCTGCAAGGTGCCTGTTCTGAACTTTCCCACTGATAAATAGAGATCCATTCACAAATCATCATTTACTGAGAAAAACATGCAACTATCAAGAGCTCATATCTTCATCAAGAGGATCCTTGTATAACCTTTAAGACCACGGGGCACAGATATAAATCTGTCCCATTGTCACACCATGGGTTAAATGGTACTTGGTAGAATAAAAATCAGCCTAGTATTTAATTATGTATTTTTAATATTTTTATCCCATCGTCTTAATTTTGTGTTGTGTAACTTCTCACAGAAGGCCTAAACCAGGCAATAACACAAAATCTGCCATCTTGGACCATGCAGGAGTCATGAGCATCCCATCCCTTGTCTTGTGACTTGTGTCTGCAAGGCTCTTGGCCACTTTCTGCTGATGAAGAAAGTTCCTGTAAGGTCAGAAAAGCTTCAGAAAACTCAAATACTTGGAGACTGCCTTCAAGGCTGCTCTGCTATGGCATTGTGCAACCTGGGATCAGACTGCCAGGAAAAGCCCTGTGAGAAGCCTTTCCTTGCAAACAAAGTCTCACCCTTTCTCCCATCTTAATTTCTCTTGCAGAACAGCTCCGTCCTTTTCTCCCTGACTCTTGGTCTTTGACTTCTCAGGAACGTTGGTAGCCGCTTATGTCCTGTCTTATCCTCCCTAATTAACTTGGGACACCTGACAATGACATAACACACCCTGCACACAAAACAGGTCATCTCTGACAGAGTAGATGTCTTGGGAGGAAGATTTTTTTGAGCTGCTTAACTACACATGAAGAAGAAAAATATAACTGTGAACAGAATTACACCAAGGAAAAGGGCCTCATACTTGAGCAGTTCATGAAGAACTGCAGTTTGTGGGAAGTACTCACACTGGAGAAATTCATGGAGGATTCTCTCCTGTGGTAGGGACACACATTGGAGCAAGGAAAGAAGCCCTCTCCTTGAGGAGAACACAGCAGCAGAAACGTGTTGTAAACTGACTTTAACTCCCATTCCCCATCTCTCTGTGCCAGTGAGGGGCAGGAGGTAGAGCCCAGAAAGGAGGGAGGGATAGGGGGGAAGGTGTTTATGGGATTTGCTTTAATTCTCCTTATCCGGCTCCGATTGAGTTTGGTAATAAACTCAACTAATTTCCCCAAGTCAGATCTGTTTTGCCCATGAGACCAGCTGGTGAGGGATCTTTCCTTGCCCTATCTCAGCCCATGAGGCCTTCGTTATACCGTTTCTCCCCTGCTCAGATGATGAGGGGAGTGATAAAGCAGTTTTGTTGGGCAACCCTTCCCAGGTGTACAATACATGGGTGTGAGGAAGGGTTTGCCTGACTGTGCAAGCTGCTGATTATTTTCTAGGCCTGCTGGAAATACCAGCTAGAAAATCAAGCAATCTCCTAATCACACAGGTTAATCTCTTCCTCCTATTTACATAAAGAAAGAAGATGGCAATCAAGATAGAGTCCTACTACTGAAGGAAGCCAGTGCTGGGGTTTCCAGTCCTCAGAGTGAAATCTGGAGTTGACAATTCTTGTGAAAACTGATTTACCTTTGGTTTTTAATAAAGTGTGTATATATACAGCATGTGGGCCTGAACACAAGCTTTTTTCCTGAACAGTAATTTTCCTTGCAACATCTGCTGGGTTTTCATCTGCTATTTGTGCATGCAGCCTGCTTACTCACATTATGGTCTGTAAATAATGCATATCTTTCTATTTATTTTCACTTAGCCTGCTGAAATGGGTTTTCTTGAATAAGCAGCATCCATTTACAAAATGCTGCAATAAAATTTAACACATCTACCTGATAGCATTCTGCATCTAAAAAAAGCTGTGTGGAATGGAGCTTTATTCCAGGTAAATCAAGAATCACTTAGTTTGGAAATGATCTCTAAGTTCATTGAGTCCAGCTGTTAACCCAGCACTGTCAAGTCCACCATTAAATCATGTCCCTGAGTGCCACATCTACATGTATTTTAAATACCTCCAGGGATGGTGACTCAACGACTTCCCTGGGCAGCCTGTTACAATGCTTGAAAACACTTTCAACGAAGAAACGTTTCTTAATATTCAATCAAAACTTCCCCCAGCATAACCTGATGCCATTTTGCTTGTTGCTTGGGAGAAGAGACCAAGACTTGCCTTGCTACAAACTCCTTTCAGGTAGTTCCAAAGAGTGATGAGGTCCCCCCGAGCTTTTCAGGCAGCTGTAGAAAGTGATAAAAGTCCCCTCCAAGCCTCCTTTTTTCCCAGTTAAAAAACCCCAGTACCCTCAGCTGCTCCTCATAAGACTTGTGCTCTGGGCAACTTAAAATAAAAATAAAATTCATAAAAGGGGAAGAAAAGATCTTGGGCCATAACTGGCTAAATTTTCAGGGAAAGGGGTTGAAGACTGGCAGTCTGTAATCAGTGCAGAAGGGAAAGCAAGACTGGCTAAATCCAAGGGATTAATATTCAGCTCCTGCTTTCCCATTAACTTCAATTAACCAGTCAAAGACTAGTAATAGCAGTATGAGAATGAAACTACAGCACTGGGTTTAATAGGTTTAGATCAAGCTCAAAATGCTTAAAACATGTAGCCACAGGTCCCAGCTCCCTGTTTTCTTTCCCAGCAAGGAAAGTGGCCCACCTTGCTTTGATATTGCTTTCTCCAGCGTGTCCAAGGGGACCTGCCATATCTATCCACAACCCCTGAAGTATAAAAAAATTCTTGACAAAAAAAAAATACACAAACGAAAAGGGGAGATTTTTTGGGGGGGTTTTCATTGAGTTGGGACACTGCCAGTACCACTTGCTGCTATACAGACATGGGAGACAGAATTTGCTGTGCAGGAGTGGACCCACAGACTGGAACATTCCTCAAATTAAAATGTGTTTGTCAAAGAAAAATCAGCCTATTTTGTTTCACTTAAATTCTCAGGGTTTTTTTTTGCTTCAAGGTACCTTCTTTAAATATATCAAGACTCCAGTCATAACAGGCCTGACTAATAATGCTGTGTCTCAGCTTTCACATTTATTTCCTTATTTTTCATACCAACCAGCTGTTCCATCTGAATTTAAAAATTAATAGGCCTCCACATTTGAACACTGGATGCAAACAGCTGACAGTCTAGTAGACTGAAACATGGCAAAACTGCCTTATCATACTGATGCCTTAGGTTTTAACTTTTATATTTTTCAAATCCTGTACTGTCTAGTGTGTAACTCTGAAGTGTCGTGTGGCCTGTTAGCTGCTGTTCTCTCACGCTGGTTAGACATAACAAAGCCTCTCTAGGTTTGCACTTCAAGGACAACTTGTTCCAGGCCCCAAAATATGTAAACTAAAGCCTTTGAGAGGAGAGGAAAACTTGGGGTAATTACATCATTAACTGAAGTTATAATTGGAGAATTAACCCTGATATGGAAATGAATCAAACTTATAAAAGTGTGAAGAACCAGTGACCCAGGATCCATCTTGGGCGGAGCCCCTCCTAGGCTTTACACTCCCAAAGTGTACCTTTGAAGGTCCTTCAAATAAATACCTGCTCTTACTTTCTTATTCTTTTCTAGCCTCTGTTTTCAGGTAGCCAATTCAAGGCATCATTACCTCTTAGAGGTCTTTCTCTGGACTAGTGAAATTCACTGCAACAAAATACACCTCTCATTGCCTAACTAAATGCATCTCTCGTGCATTTACTTCTTCAACTTTCAAGGAAAAAGATCCTAATTCATTTTTATATAGATTTCTCAAGTCTGTGGAAAAATGGCTGGGGATAAAATTAGAGGACCTTGAGAAGTTGCATTCACATCCTAAGAGAAGCTGTAACAGCACAGGAATTAGAGGGTAAAATGCAGCTGCTGCTCCCTGGATGGAATGCTGTTGGCATGCTCAGAGCCTGCTCCAGGATGGTTCCCCATACACACAGCCTGCAGCCAGAGCCCCCGCTGAGGGGGATGGAAGGAGGGTGGAGCAGAGTGGGAACACCAGGGCCAAGCTCCGTTGAAGTCCTGGCAGGGAGGGGAACTCGGTGGCGCTTTGCAGCTGATAAACTGCACAGGGCCTGTCAGCCAAGGGAGATAGGAGGAGTCTGGTGGCTGAGCCAGGAACTGTGGCAAAATCACCCTCCTCAGATGAATTCGGTTCATTATAACACTATTGTATTAACGCACACCCCCTTCCCAAAGTCACCCACCCCAGGGTACGACCACCCCTCACGGGGCATGCACTCTGTAGTTTATTGACTACACCTCTGAGAGCAAAGCGAGAGAATGTTACATCCATCAGTAACAAAGACATGTATGCCTAAGCGTCACTCAAGCTCCACTTAAACATAAATAAATAGTGTAAAAGTAAGCTGAGAATAGGGGTAAGGTAGAGGAGACTCTATCGTAACTGCTGGGATCAGTCAATGGGCTGAACCCATCTTCTTCCCTTTTGGATAAGAAATGTACTCTGTGCCCACTGGATACTTTTATTGGGAATTAGAGCTTCTTTGTGAATTGCTCTGAATACGTTTTTGCAGTCAGAAACTAACACTGGCAGTCCCCAAACCTTAAGCTGTCACAATTTTCCATTAATAAGGAGTGTTATTCCATGAACTGTCAGAGTGAGTCCTTCCCAGGCACTGGCAGTCACCACCAGCAGGAACACAACTGACTAAAGTGAGTGACCTGCTGAGGGGTCAGAAAGAGGGAAGAGGCATTGAGGACTCTCCCTTATGCTGCTGCTGTGTGTCCCTGAATAAGTCAGTTGAACCACCCCCTGATCCAACAAGATTGTTCAGTGAAGGATCCCTGTAATGGTGATGCCATGATGATTTTTTGCCTTTTTTTTTAAACCCCTTTTATACCTTTTTACAACTTCTTTATTCCTTAGTGCTTTTGCCTACATTCTTGGACTTGTTTGTCAAGCTAGGACACTGAACATCTTAGAAGCTTCGTAGTTAGGGATCAGACTGCCCCAGACACCGAGGTCCTCTCCAGAACACATTTTGTAAACCAAGATAGAACCATCCAGGGGAAGGTTCCTTGGGGAGGGGGGCTCACTCGAGCCTCTCATTGGGGAATCTTGGATAGATATGCTAATTAGTAACACCTATAATGTGATACCAGATCTTTTTGGGGGGGTGCATTGCAGTGTGCATGGAGGTGCGTTCGACCTGGACGTGGTGCACCTAAGGATCCTTAAAATAAATACCAAGGAAAATCCCTTTTTCCCTTCTAACCGTGTTTGACTCTTGATTTTAAGACCAGGAAAAGGCATCAATGGGACGCTGACAGAATGGTCGGGCACAAGGGTCCCAGTTTTCCTGGGGTGCTGACAGGCAAAACAAACACTAAAGGTCAAGGAAATCTCCCCTTTTCACATGAACCGGAGCTGTGAGCTCCTCCCCATACGTGTGTCAGTCTGCCTCAGAAGAAGAGCTAGAATGAATTAAACTCTGCTTATAAGTGCATTTCTGAGCACATTTACTCTAGAATATATTTCACTACAAAGCACTTCAGCAGGTGTTTGAATTCAACCCTTAAAATAATCAAGAGTGGCATTCATATGCTAAAAGAGAACCCCACAGTCAAGTGCCTTGCTGAATGAGAATCTTGGTGAAATTGGTAATTTCAAATTGGTTTAAAAGTACTTGAAATTTATTCTACACAGTGCTGACAATCTCACATACCCTTAAGATTATAATAACAGTGTATAAAAACAGTAAAACAGTCCCTGACCAAAGGTCTGGCAGCCTAATTAAACAAAAACAGCAAAAAAAACCAACAAAGAAAAGAGACATAGAGTGGGCAATTAAAGTGGAATAAAAACCAAGATTTGTGATCTTTAGGTTATCAATAAAACCATATTGCCTCCTCAGGCAAACTTCACTGATTATTCTGACAGTTTGTGGGTAGGCACAACATACAGACATTGCTAATTTAGATTTCTCACAATCTCCTAAAAATTCCTTGAAATCGGTTGGATCCTGATGTTCCTCTGAGAAACATAAGCCTTTGAAATAATTCTATTTTGTCTCTACTTAAAAACAAACAAAAAATCAGTATAGGTCTACTTTATATTCTAGGCAAGAGTTTTGCAAATTTTTTTGAAAATTTTCAGCTAAAGAAGACAGATGAACAAAAAAGAAACCACATTAACCTGTAAGTTAAATACTTATGCTAAATGCAGGATTCATAATCTTGATTAAATATTTGAAAATCATAATTTCACATTGAAAATAAAAATATAATATAGTAATAATAGGATCTCTATAGAAATTGTGGAATAATTTTGATAAATAAACCATATCATCAAATACAAAGATTCTACCATTAAATACAAAGTATGACCATTTGGAATATCCTGAAAAAGAAAATTATAACCTGCAAGCCCCCTTTTTGGCAGTTTTCAGAAACATCTTGCAATGCCCAACATGTTTTTGGCAACAAAGAGTGAGGCTGCTCACTTACAAAGTCAAGAAGAATGCTCTTTATGGGCTTCTTGATCCTCTAACCATGTCTTTTATAGAGGAAAATTAATTTGCCAGAGAGAAGCCCACTAGACAAAAGAAATGCTTTATCCAGTGATTACTTCCTAGTTCCTGGCAATGCCAGTCATCTAACTCTTCCCAGGAAAAGTGAATCCTGCCAAGTTGTTCCAAGATCGACAGAATTCATTTCTATCTGGCAGTAAGAGATGGCTCAGTCATGGTGTTTAATAAGCACTGCAATGTTAGCTCCCATCTCCTGGCCAAGTCCCAGTTCAGGTTATTGCCTCCTGCGTCCCCAAATTCCCTTTGCAATTCCCTTAGGCCAGGCACTCCTCAGTCGGCTCTGAGCTGCCCGTGCACTGTTTAACACCAGAAGGGACCACTTTCCATGAGTGAATTACAGAGTGAGCTAAAATCTCCCATGTTCTCAGGCTTGAATTCACAAAATGCATCATTGGCATCCATGAATCATTTTTCTCAATGTTACTAGGTCATTCAGTATGTTTTAATTAAGTCCAAATTATTTGAATGGATTCTTTAATGTGTGCTCAGGTGTTTTTTGGCTTGCAGACTGAGGCCAGCCAGGTTCATGGTCAAAATGAAATGTGTTACACTTAAGTGTATTTCACTGAGATATCAGTGAGATGCCTCATGAGCCCCAAAGCATGACTTCAAGCCTTCAAAAAAAAACCATGACCAAATTGTGCATTTTTTGTTCAGGAGTGAGGGGGGGAATAGGATGTGTCGAAATGCTCTATTGCAAAGCATCAAATTCTTGCCATTTCTGGCTGGCTGCTCTCATTTTACCATGTATTTCCATCACCTCGGAGTTTTACATGCACAGCACTCAAGGTCAGTGCCAAAACTCCATTGGAACTCCCTTGAAATTGAACAGTTCACAGAACACTCAACTCCATGTCACCTACTCTGCCTATTGGGTAAATTCCCATACTTGCTCCCACATATAAGGATGTAAGGGACATTCATGCCTGCTAAAGCAGATCCTGTCCTTTACACTACCCTACCTTTACACTGCAAGCACAAATTATCTTTCCTTTTTGCATTGTTTACTGTCATTGTGTTCTTTTTCTATTAATCTGAGCATTTCGATAACAAAATCTTAATAACATCTTTAAAATAATTTCTAGTGCTGAATAAGAATAGTGCTGAATAAACCAGAATAAGTTTCTGCTACCAGTAAAACAGATGGAGGAAAAAACTGCTTCTGTTCGTAGAATATTCTGAGCTCCAATTTCACATTTGGTTTAATCATGAAGACATGCACTTAATCCACAATGCACCATCATGAATTTTTTATTATTTCATTTCAGGGTTATCAATATGCAAGTCCTTTTCCTTTTAGGGTAAGTACTTCTTTTGCCACACTTTTATTAGTTTCTCAGTCCCTTTACAAGCCCCAGTGTTCAAGTTCAGTACATACACCATCTCTGAGGGTGACAAGCAGGTTTCTGGAGAGTTGCAGAGGGGAATCCCAAAGAACATATGGCCATGAGAAAACACCATTTCCTTTTGATAAGGAACAGGCATCTCTGATAGTCCCTCACTGAGTGGGACTGGCAGGCAGCTTGATTTCCCACAGAACTGATGGAGAATCAAAGCCAAAGCATGTCCAGGTGGACAAGAAAATCCAATCATCTCATAATTACATCAACTGTGTGATGTAATTTCAACCCACTACACACACTCCAAAAGCAGCTCCAGAAGCCATCACAGCAATTACCTCATTTGCCCACAGCTTCTGTGAAGAAATAAAATCCTGCCGCTGGTAAATATCTTTCCTTGTCTGGTTTCTGGGTGTGTTGATTTCTGTTCAAATACAAAGAAGCAGGACAGGTGAAATAATTTCCGAACAAAATTGTTTAAATATGTCAAATGTAGCTTGCAGAAAACCAGATATAGGCCCCCAGAAAAGTGAGGAATAAAATCAAGCACATCTCTCTAGAACCTCAAATGCATTTGTCAGGCCAAGAGCTCAGTTCTTCAGTATGTTATGCAAAACTGCTTGGAGAATGCGTTCCTTTTATACTGTCAATCTGTTATGACACAAATCCCATTTATTTCCTTCAGTAACAATGATGATCAGTTCCAGACAAGATCTGAATCTGCTCTGGAAGTGCCAGAGTTCCTCAAGTTCAGGACTTTTCCTAAAACCGGGAAGATGCTCACCAGGTATTTTTCAAAATAATAGCAGGAGGGAACTATAAAACTCCTTTCAAACTGTGCCCATCTGAAATCGTACTATAAATAATTGTGAAACAAAAATATACAACAAAACCAACAGCAACAAAACCTTTCCATTAGAGAGGAAGATGGGCTTTGCATCCAAGGCAATGACATTCAGCTGGAAGTATCTGGACACAGTTCCAGCCCTATTACAGTGACATCTGGGAAAATCACAACCACCCCCTCTTAGCACAAACAAGAATACCTAAAATCTTCTTTGTTGTCATGATACTTTAGAATATAAACCCTTCACGTCCAGAAACACATGCACACCTAACCTACTTTTTGAATAGTGAAAAGTCATTCTGCAAATGTGTTGGATAAAAATACCCTGCATGTACTTGAGAAGGTTTCAAGGCTTTTCTGTACCACACATAACAAGCCTTTTAATCATTAATACTTTTATCTATTATAAGTACATATATATAACAAAAAAAAACTACCACAGATATTGAATGATAAACCAGACAGACTTTAAAAAGTATTGGTTTGCTCCAGCTGTGTTGGTGTTATGGGGTTGTCTCTCATGGATTGCAGCAGGGATAAAATACAAAAATTATCCCTAAAAGAAAACATTCAATCTGCACTGTAAAAATAAGATTTGTTTTAAACAGACCCGCAGCTGAGCACTTAGGATTCACCAGGGTAAAGAAATAGAATGTATATTCTAAAAGGTGTAACTCCAGAATAGAACAGTACAATAAGGTGGAAATAGTATTTGAAGGTTCAGAAGCTACCCAGGCACCACTGAATATCTTCCCCACCTATTTATTTCTTCTTCCTTCCTCTTTTCCCGAGTTTCATTACAAAGAAATGAACTATTCAGTTAAAGGGTCGATCAGCCCTGTGCAATCTCCTTCAAAATATATATCCTGGCACAAAATTCAGAACTGCTGTCCCTGTGGATAGAAAAGGACGTTTCTGAAAAAAATAAACACAAAAAAATTAAATTAAATATTCTTTTTTAAACTATGCTCAATAATTGTGCCATTAGCAATACAACATTAATCCTCAGCCTTTACCTTCTCATGTAAATAAAATAGTCCATTCTATTAATTATTAATTGTGTTCCAGAGTATAAAACCATGTGGAAAAAAAAAGAATTCACTTTTCAGGAAAAGCAGCCCTTGATCATTTTTATTGATGTAATTTGAAGTGACTGGTGCCCAAGATCTCTGGGAAAAAGAAAAGCCCTACCAACCTCATGCAGCTGTCGCTGAAATCAGCTGCAAATTAATGATGTATGACCTAAAGCTTCAAGTTCCAGTGGCATTTTTATACCCACATCTTCTTGGACAGCAAGAAGAGATCAACTTCTAAAATATTAAAACAACTCATTCTTTAAAACTGGAGGTTTTATGCAGACCACAATTTTAAGACTTTTTGATCTTTGTCCCGCATTACCAAGAAGGACACCTGCTTTACCGTAGCTATTCCCTGGACACCTTGTTATTCCCTTCTCTGTAGTCCCACTACCTGACCTCCTTTCTCACCAGATGATCTCTTCAGTTTCTGTTCATGTACAGTTTCCATAATCCCAACAGTGTATGTTCTCCTTTTAGTGCACCGTTTTGACTCACAATTTATTACTGCGGCATAAAGAGGGATGAACACCACATTCAAAGTCTGTTCTACATTAAACTGTGTTATAATTCTCCACAAAAATGAGGTAATCTCCAAGCAGGTTGCTGCTAGTGCTTGAAACCATGCCAAGCATGATGGCTTTTATAGGTTTCCCTTAAATCTCAAAGGTCAGGCCAGCTTTTGGACATAAAAATTCTCTACACAAAAGGCAAGAGCCAAGCCTGAGACTGGTCTTGGAGCAGAGCTGATTTTACCCCTTAGAAAAGGGTGGGACACTTGGGCAGAAACCAATACATGGGAACTGCTGAATGGGTGTTTTCACTCCCTCCAAGAACCTGAGGGTTTCGTTTATAAAAACAGTTAAAGCTTACAGTACTCGCACAAAGAACTGAATCAGCAAGATGCAGGATACCCACAGCCACTTGAAGGAGATCAAAAACTACTTTGAGATAGTATCTGCTATATGTACTATTCCTATTGATTATGGCAGCACACAGTGAGAGCTTTATGAAGTGGAATTGAATTTGCCTTACAATATATACTGCTTATATTGTGTAAATGCTGCTGCACTGCACCATTTCCTATGGGATGCAGACAAACTCTTTTACTCTCCCAGGGGGTAATAAACGTGATGAGGCTCAGAAGCCTGAATGGTTTGTATCTCTCCCTTTTTTCACATTCACACTCTTGTCTGGCAGCCAATTAACTTGGTCCTTGAGAGAAAAGTTCTCACTTCACTTTGCAAAAATGGACATATAAAGGTTCTCGTCCCCTTAATATACTGCAATGTGAAAAATACTTTAAGGCTACTGTTAGCTTTCTTTATTAACTGTTTTTATGACTTTTATGCTGTTTCCCATCTGACCATATTGCTACAGTGGCTGCACATTATGGAGTGCTCCTGTCAGCAAGGGTTGATGTGCACACCAAGGGCTTTATTTAAATTCAGTGCACTAAGACTTTGCATTAAAAGCACCTTCCTGAGGAGGTGCTCCTCAGAGTTATACGAGCTCATCAGTGAGCACATGGGAATAAACAGAGTATATGTACCTTGCTCCAAGTGCCTGAGTCTCTGGGATACTCAGCTCTGAATTAGGAAACTAAGATAAGAAGCACAAAATTCAAACACACCAACTCCATGATGCACAAACCTTTATGATAAAGCTACATGGGCCAGCTTTGCTTGTTTAATTATATTCACTTCATATGCAGACTGAGATCATTAAGAAAGAGAAAACAACACTTCCTCAAGAACTGTCAGAAATCATATCTAAGCATAAGAGCTTAGATAACCTGGGAAAAGATTTACAAGCAATTTCTTGTTTATCTAAAACTACCTTGTCCTAGAGGTCACAAAACACCACGAGAAAAAGGAGAAATGGTAGTAAACATGCAAAAATATCCTCATTACATTCTAAAAACTTATATTCGGACCAAGGAGGCTACTTGAAAATTTGCCACAAAAACCTGTTACAGTTTTCAGTGGAGTGGATTAGGCTGATTGCAATGGATTGGTTGGATATTTGGGGAGCTCACAGAGGCCGTAGTGACTCCCTTCCTCTGGGACACCGCAGTGAGAAATGCAGAGGTAACAGCAAGAGGGAAGGACTGTGCTGCCCTTTGTGAGAGGTGGGCAAATGAAGGCAATTTATCACTCATACCCTGAGCACACACCTAGGACCTGAGCCATCCTTCACCTCTCATTGGCTCCCGCTGCCTCCCATTCCTCACACGGCTGCTGGGCACTTCCCGGGAAGCTCCGCGTGCGCACCAGCTTCTTTCTGAGTTCCCCACCTCATATCTCATCCTGTCTCTTCTGCTCCTAAATATCTTCTGTTTCCACTCTCTGCTGTTCCTTAGGTCATTAACACCACTGACTCCTGCCTACACCTCATCCTTCTCCATCATCAGCTCCTTCCCATGCTCCACAGCCCTTCATTAGTGTATATTGCCTCAAAAGCAAGCAAACATCTAGTAATCATTTTTGCTTCTACCTAAGGTTTAATTTTCTCTTTTTGTATCTTTCATAAGATTTTTCATAAGAGATGCACCTTTTTCTCCATATCTCCTCTGACTTGCTCTCATTTTTTTTCCCTCTCCCACCTGTAAAAGTTCTTTGTCAGTACATTGAACCAGCTAAGTGGTTCTTTTCTGTAACCTCCTTCACACCAAATCAGATATTTTAAACAGAGGGGAGCTGCAAAGTGTCTCCTGACCAGTAGTCACAGACTCTAAAGTAATAATGATATTCTCTGCCTTTCAAACTGGCCTCTTATGATCCCATTTTATCCCAAACACTCAAATAATTTTGGAGTTAACATTAATCTAGAAATGAATGCCACTGAAATTTGCATTTCCAGATAATGGGAGTCCAATGTATCTCAAATTTAAAGAAAGAGTACCCTAGAGTAATAAAACTCCAGGAGCATCCACAGCTAATTTATTTCAGATGTATGTATAAGGTTCAAATTTTATAACATCCCAGCAGAGCAAGGCAATCTTAACCTCCACTGGATTACTATAATTTCCAAATTGGTTGCCCATCCTGTTTTATACCTTAGCGAGGTTTGCATCAAATGCCTTGTTAGAGCAGCCAAACCTCTGGAGTGGGGTTTTCTTTGGTGGAAATGATTAAAAACGAGGAGGGTATTACAGCTGCAGTAATGGATGCTTAAATTATACAACTGACAGCTGCAATCTCAACTAAGGAGCTGATTGAAACATTTGAGCAGATGCCTAAACTGTTCCTCTCATGGTTTTTCCTCCCGCTGTGTGAAGGTACACTGTTGTGGGTGCCTTCACCAGCCATTCTGAACCTATATAAGGATACATTATTCTTTAAAGTACATGATGCTACCAACTTTAGAGTATTTATATTTTATATTGTGCACACTCAAACACTATCTGAATCTAATTAAATGTCCTGTGTTCTCCATCCATTAAAGAAAAAACCAAACAAAAAACAACAACGTTGCATGCTATTTTTCTCCACATTTACAAGTGCACACTACTAATCTTGAGAGTCTGCTTCCCTCTTTGTATCCTCTGCATCTCCAGGATCCTCTGCTGACACCCAGGATGAAGTTACCAGCACCAGTATTTTAGTGCAAATATCTGAATTTCTATCACTGTCATAGCTGTTGCGGAAAGTAGCAACAGTCATGCAGCTACATTTCTTAGCAGCTCTGTAAATATATACAGACAAACTCTTTTTCATAAGTTTCCAAGGCTTGCAGGATTCAGGAAATTTGATAAATTCATGCATCTGCCTTTCTGTTAAAGACTTCTGAAAGGGTGGCAGTTTTGGAAGACTGGGAGTTGCTTTTAATTAAACAAACCAATTTCATGGTTGCTTATTCATATGAGCAGATGCAAAAAAGTGTTATTACATAAGGGTTCCCAACCCACTGGGCAATATTCTGGTGCCCATCTGTCCTCATCAGGACAAGGCACAATGCTGAAACCTTTGAAACACAGTGCTGGAGTGGCATTTAAATCTCCCTAGGGACAAAGTCAAACCTCAGCTTCACAGGAAATTCATTTATCCACACTGTGTTTGCTCTCAGAAAAAGCAGCACAGTGTACCTGGGAAAGGAGGCAGAGCCTGCAGATCCCACTGAGAATGTGGAGGGAACTTCAGCTGGCACATTATCACCAGCTGAGAGCCTACTCCCAGGTTTGTTGTTCCAATCTATTAAAGGCCATCTACACTGTAATTTGCCTCTGTTAAATTTTAAACTCCATAAGCTAAATTGCTGCAAATAAGTATGTGGAACCTCTTATTTCCATTAAAGCCTGACTTTTAGTATAGCTCAATTCAATTATGAGCAGCCTTTCTTAACTAAGTCTGTCCACAGCAATTTAAATTTCTTTGCTTTAACCAGTGTAGTGAACAAGTGTAAATTTCCATGCAGACAATTCCCACCTTAACTTTCTCATTATCACTGTTCAGAAAACTGCAACATATTTCTAAATGAGTACTTCATGTAGCCTTTTCTCAATTATACTTTACCAATTATTGCCTTTTCCACATTAGGATCTTGGATTTTGTTACATATCTTTACTGAAATTTGAAAGATGCTTGTTCAATAATTCTTGATAACACACACTCTGAAGGCAGGCAAGATAAGCTTTCCACATGACCTGAACTGAAAAGACCAACTGTTAAAAAAATCTTTACCTTCACTTTTCCTGGTCACTTATGCCAGTCACAAAAAGTTAGTGACATTTTATGTGTATATAATGTGGGTATATAAAATTTAATTTTTATAAATATGTATATATAATTAATGCAGAATAATATACAAGCATGATGAGATGGTTTGGTTAGTGTAAGGTGCTGAGAGATACAGAGGAAGGTTGAAAGATTCTGCTTTCACCAGTATTTTATCCACTGTCCAAAAACTGTGAAAAGAATCTCAATAAAAAGAAATCAATACACTCCTCTCATGGAAGATGTGAGACCAGACGCTCGCTTTTTCTTTCTTAAGAAGCTCAGAAAAGAACAAAGGTGTTAACAAAACACGGTGCTGAAGCCATTAGCCCCATCAGATAGCAGTGCTATCTCCCTGCAGCTACAGATTGCTACCTGCTTTATTTAACCAATTCCATGCTCACAGGTGCATATTTATGTGCAGATACTCCTGTGATTATATCCTTCCGTGAATATAAATCCCCACTTAGGAGTTATCAAGCGTTATCAACTTTCATTCATATATATACACACACATAGTCATTCTGAACAAAATTGTGACAGTGACACAAAGAGGTTCTCATCAATTTTGTACATGAAAAGCAGATTTTAAAGGCCTCTGAAGTGTACTTCAATGTTCATACATTATCTGACCAGAAGAGAGGGTTCAAAGGTAATAATCCTAAATTGCTAAAATGTTTGCAGCATTTCATATTAAAGCTACAAATATTATCAATGGGAGGCATTGGTTTTCACAAAACACTTGGTCAAATAAGCTGGCAACCAAGGAACTGAAAACAAACTGAACTTGCAGCAAATACAAGTGATATTTTGGTTGAACATAATTTAGTGTTGACAACTACGTGGGGGAAGTTTGAAGAACAGAAAGAGAAGGAGGGAAAGCAGAGCATCAGTTTTCTGTACAAGGCAGGACACAGCTCCTCAACCAGATAAAAAATTTACATCTACACCACATCAAACAGCTTATAAAAGAGCCTGGTGTGGTAAAAGAGCAGAAAGAAGTCAAGGCTGGAAACATGAAACAGCACAACCAGGGCTTCCCTACAATAATGTGCAAAACCTAATTAAATCTCCATGCTCTAGACACAGAGTTAATTTGACATATCATGGAAATTTTGATAGCACAGTCACACCCTCAGGAGACAGAGTGGGACACTCTGATTGCTTAGTAGTGCCCTGGTAAGCAAAAACAGCTCTGCAGCCACACTGCAAGGATTACCTTGCCCAATGCTTCCCCAAACCAAGGCTGAGAGAAACACTTGCCTTCACACAGCAGGTCTGACTGATGAGAAATGTAGGGCCTCAGCTGGTGTGCAAAAGCACCTTTTCTCCAATTAATCTGAACTAGGTATTTTTTTTAGAGGAACAGCCACTGTTGATGACCATTTCTGCCATCAGTTGATGAGCTGCTCGTGCATTTTGCTACTTCATGACAAGCAACACGCTTTCTCCACTTCAGTCTTGTAGTCATCTGCTCTTAAAGCCAACTGTTAGATCAGCCTTCAAAGTCTTTTTCAGCTGGTCTGTACCATTACATTGTTCCACAAGACAGAGATTCCCAAGCTTTAAGTGTGTTCAGTGTTCCTTGCCACAAACCTGGCCTTACGTGTGGCCATACGGAATATTGCCTCCTTGTGCCTGCCTCACCGAGGAATTCAGCATTACTCAGAGCTTTCCGTTTGCTCTCTCTGCTAGTGGCACACTTCTCCCAAACTGGAGTTCTCTGCAGAACTAAATTTATGATGGTTTTGCATTTTCACTTGCAGAGTAAAACAAAAATGTAAAATACCTTAGGGTTAAAAAGCAGTTCCTTTAGGCAATGCCTGAGAAACACACATGTGTAAAAACTATTGTGTGTTTACAGATATATTCTGAGACACATTTACCTGTTTTATTCCATTTAGGAAGGCCCATGAAATACTGTTTTTTAGCAAAATGCCACGATCTATTGAATTCAAACCTCTACAGATACCTGTAACTGACTAAATCCCTAAGGGTGGGTGGAATGGGATTCTCTGAACGAATCCCTCAAAATGAACAACACGCAAAGATGGGCAAGGGTAAAGTGCCCAGGAAGCTCAGAGAACAACAAAAGCAGATGACTTTGTGTGACCAGAGCAGTGATCAGACCAGAATGGGAAAAGCAACAATGGGGCTCACCCAAAACTAGCAAAATACTTTCAAACAGAGCAACACCTTTGAGCTGGCTTCAACTCCTTCCTGTCAACTGAGGATGCCAAGCATCCTGAGTAAGAATGTTAACACAAGTAAAGGGAATCACATTGGTATTGTGATTGATTCATTTATTGGTTGATTTAAATGGACAGATTTATTGCAATTGTTGCATTTTTCTAAGCATAATTTACATTTGCATTGTGTTTTCGATATATTTTGTACCACTCCGCTAAACCAAAAATTTCATGGAACATTAAGTATCTTTAAATAAGTACATTTGACATTAAACATTACACTCTCCAGGCATGAATATCTAAAAAGAACCTGGTCTGAGGATATTGAACTCTGACATTTATGGCAGAATTTAAATCAATGCCTTTATCAGTGAAACATGGGACCTCAAAAAAAGGATGTCTAAATTGTTAAGGTCTATTTCCCACCAAGCCATGTACATTAGCATTCATTATATGCCACTCATTAAACTCTTTATCATTCAAGTCTCACAGTAACCATTCCCTTGGATTACAGATTTACTGACAGGAAGTCCATTTATCCTGTGACAAAACTTTAACATTATCTTTGTCTCTGGAATTCCCAAAATGTTATAAAAATATTTAAAAAAAAAAAAAAAAAAAAAAAGGTAGGAATGTCAGAAAAGAGATAATTTAATATAAAATTTGCCAAAGTTGAACTAACTCTAAAAAAGAGTTAAGCAACTTTAATGAATCATTTCCTTAAGCCACAGAGATATTTGTGCTGGTAAAATGTGTTCCACAAGACACCTACAGTGCCAGAAGAGGACAGTTTCCATATATCAGGGACACATCTAAGATAAAGGCTTTCCTTAACAACTGTCTGGTGATTTGCTGCCAGCACTATGTACTATTACACATTTCTCTTGTTGGGATTCCATTCTATTTCTTGGGATTCAATGATTTTCAAGATCATTTACTTACTGACTTGTACATGACACAAAGAAAGAGTCTGACTGTTTTCCCACCTGGTGCTTCCTGTGCTGTGGATTTCAATGGTGCAGTGGTACCCCACTTCTAAACCTCCATCATAACATCACTATGATAGAAATTTCCTTTAGTCATTGTAAGCAAAATGTTTCACTCAGTGTTATAAGAACATTGCAAAGCAATATTCTGGTTTCTTTTGCACTAGAGATTATCTGACTTCTTTTAATAAAGCCTGCCTGACATCCAAAGGTTATTTTCACAGAATAGAAAAAGCCCAAAAACTCCTTTTCCCTCTCATTATGACCCACAGAGCAAAATACTTCAGTAACCCCAAAAAGAATCACCTATTATGGAAGAACACCCAGACAATGCAGAAATCCACCTTTCCAGGTGAATACATGCTGTCTTCCATGGAAAGACTCAACACCCAGGGGAATGGGGGAGAAAGGGCAACTGTGTTCACCGGCCCATTTAGTTTATAACCAACCAGTGTGAATCAATGGACCAAAGTGAAGCAAATAAATTTTGCTTAACACATTTGTGAGCCATTCAGAGCACACAAGCTGGATGTTTCATGTTGCCTAAAACAACTCACATCAGCTCTTTGCAAGCATCCATTTGTATTTTTAAGATGCACAATTTTAATAGCAATAAGTGAGGAGAGAAGAAAAAAGACCCCAGAATCCAAGAGTGGGCCTGCATTGTTATCCATGCTTATATTCAGATTCCACTGATTCCCATGGCACTTAGGCATCTAGATGCAAATTTCAAGACCAAGGCCTGATTTATAAAAGTGCTTAAAGCTAGGAATAGAACACATAATCATTTTGAAAATCCCAGCAGGTCCTTAATCTTCATAATTAGTCACTTAACTGCCTCGTTACAGTTGGCCCAATTCTCAGCCACGAGCAAGGGCTGCACTGAGGCACACCATGTTCCTAAAGGTTCTCCAGTTCAGGCTCAGCTGGCTCAGCCACGTTTCAGTGCTTTATCCCTGGTTTCAGTCATCACAGAGTTGGACAGAGGGAAAAAACATACACAAGGGAGGAATAACTTATAATGAAACAAGGGTAGACATGGCATATGAAAACATCCCTCTCCAAAAGCCAGCCTTGCAAACCTACAGGTTGTAAGATGGCTGTTTTCTGTCAGAATTGTTCAATTCCGCTTTGCTCTAGGTCCCCTCTTAAAATGTTAGACCAAATTGGCTATCTGTCACAAGTCTGTGTAGGGCTTGGTAAGCTGGTGGGAAACAACCCAAGAAGTCCCCCCAGAAGTGGATAAACTTCAGTGCTATTTGTCAGGTTTAGTGAAATGCAGGTAAATGAGAATTTATAGCAGTATTTAATCCTCCAAACCCTGTACTCTTTGATGTGCTTCTAACTTCTTTATAAATCACCTTCAGTCACCTTATACCTGTGCTCAGGCAAGCACTGGGCCCAGAGGAGTTTAATCCTTTTTTCCTCTCATTCCGTTAACAATTCCATTTATTAGTCAATGAGTGGGACAATCTATTACAAGTCAAACTTCTCCTTTTGTGATCTAAATACACGAGAGGAGCTGGAGCCTCTTGCATGAAGCTGTTCATTATCATCAAAAAAATCCAAACTAAAAGCCATCCACCTCACCTCCAAAAACTCCATACACCATAAATAAACATATAGGACTACCCACCCATAAACTTCTGAGAACTCCACTGGCTGCTGATCACGGACCTTACATGAAATCCCACTGCTTTCAGAACAGTAATATCATTCCAGATATTGCAATATGTTCATCCAGCACTCACATTCTTGTCACAAATGCATTTATTCTAATGTGATTCTGGGCAACCTGAGCAAACATTAAGAAATAGCAGGACTTTTGCAATGACAAGACAGAAGAGTAATCAAGACCTGTCACCATCCTACAAATTGCTTTTCTAATAAAACTGCTAGAAAAGGAATCTTCAAAACTCGAATTCACTTCTTAAGAACTTCCAACATATTCTGATCAAATCAGGTAAATTGGCAATGAAAACAATTTATCTGCACCAGCTCCACATCCACTCATCACTTATTGTGGGTTCAGTGGTCAAAGTGGTCATGTTTAGTAGAGGAAAATTCTACTGAGGAGGTGGGATGTCCAACCCATCCCTGGAAACAGGCCTGGCAAAAGCCCAGCTTCAACAGGAAGTGAGCAAAGGACCACTCCTTGCACCAAGAGGCAGTGAGCAACTGTGACACAAATTTCTGTAATAAGTACTCCTTTAACTCCATTCACAATTTAATTAAATTCCCAGTTTAATTGCTATAGCAAAAAAAAAAAAAAAAAAAAAAAAAGCACTGATCAAGGCCACAACTCCACAAGAAATAGCTAAAATGCTGTTTCAGTTTTTAAATTAAGTGCCTGAAAAAATATCAAAAGAAAATTAAACCTTTCTATAACAAGTCTGTGAAATTTATCATAGACACATTTAAAACAAGCATAGCTTCAGTTGCATAAGAAAGCAGGATAAAATTTTAAAGATGCTTGGTAATGTTTGAAATATGGTTTGGTTATATTTACTGACAACTAGGAAGTTATGTGAAATGCAAAAGTATTTAAAAGTAATTTCTGGGCTTTGGGGTTTGACTTAGAGCTTTTCATATAAGTTCTTATTAAAGAAGCCTTCATTCATATAAATAATGTGAAAGATGACATAAATAATCTGTTACTACAGGGTTTTAAAGAAGACTCAATCCTCACATCATTGAAATTAAGAGCAAAAGTTAAAAAAAAACCCATCAGCTTTTATGGGGCTGTGATAGCAATCAGAGTTCGTTGAATTTACTGTTGCTGGCTGACAAATTGATGTGAAAACATTTACAGTAAACCATAAATAAAGCTTAGAGGCAGCCAAAATATATAAGGAAGAATGAGACTCCTTAATAAGGGAATATCTCTAGATATGAGCATCATCGATGCTCTGACAGGCCTGGTAAAATCTTAGCCAAATTCATGGAGATTTGGTCCTCCAGAGTTTTGGGCAGCATATGGCCACAGGAATTTTGATTTAAGTCAGCAGTGTGTTTCTGATTTGCAGTTGCCACCTTTACACAACTGTGTATTCCTGGAGGTCTCAGATCCTCATAATCAGATATTTTTCAGACAAATTTCCTCTTCTCTCACCTCATAAAATTCAGAGGGTTAAAATGAGCACTCCTGTAGAGGTGGACAGAAGCTCTACTAAGGAGTCACTGTACCCTGTGTCACCCTTTACTAAAATGAGACCCCTACAACCCAATCACTTAATGATAATTTAAATCCCAGTTACACACCTGATATGCAGGTCTTGAAGACGCTCATTGCATTCCTGATTCCTTTAGACTTTGTCCTGGCTTGTCTGATATTCATGGAATTTATTTTTGTCAAGTCAACTTGGACCACCAAAAGATCTTGTCTCAGTCATTAGTCCCTTTCCCAGGAGGTGAATGTTTTAGACTCTGGCATTATTTCCTTCATTTGAAAGCTTATAATACATTTTAATTAGTGGTTTTAAAGAGTTATTTCATACTGTGCCACAATTTGTGGCTCCAGTTACTAAGAAAAAAACCAAGCAAATCTCAAAACTGGATATTGGCAGATAGAAAAATCTAAATGTGTCAAATTATAGTCTTTAAAAGACTTTAAACAGCTGTTATGCAAAAAGTTACCAACATTTCACTTATTTCAACTTCTTTAGTGTTCACAGCTACTTCTTCAATAAATTTGGGTTTGTTTATGTCAAAGAAAAAACTTCCCTTTTTAAAGGTCGAACATAAAGCATTACCTTTAATTCGGGACAAAGAGAGAAACCTCCCAGCTGACTTAATACCCTACAAACGGACTTGAAGAGCAGTTCACAGATTCTAATATACCTGTAGTTCCCTAAAGTAAGGATGCAAATCTAATAATACACCATTTCTTTTAAATATTTACTGGACAGTAGTAGATTCAGTAAGAGTCAAAGTTCCCACTGTTATACAGAACAGAATTCTTCCTGCCTGAATCATGAAACAAGATGTGATTACTGCTCCTGGTATCACATTTCCATTCCAAGTTTAACATGATGTTCATACACTTCCTCAGAGGTCTAACTCCAAAGAACAAGATGTATTGACATATATAAAATATATAAATAGTCACAGTGGCATGCCAAGCTTAACAGTGCTGATGATTTTGTACCTAAACGGAAATGAAATCATTTTACATAGTTATTAACTTAAGATATTTTAATTTGCTTTTCTAATTTCCAAATCTGCAGAAAATGTTGCACATTTTCGTAACACCTGAAGATCCGTTGCAGAGTTTAGCCAGGGTGTTGGAAATTATATAACTTTCCTAACTAATTAATATTAAAAGTGAGAGATCAATAACAAATAAAAGACAGAATATATATATATAATGAAGTGACTTTCGTAACTTAGAACCAACGAGCATTAATTGCTGTTTGCTAAAAATGTATAAATAAGGGAAAAAGTTTTATATCAGCATCTGTGTGGAGGCCACAACTTTGTGAGCCACACACACTTCCTGGACAGGAATAAAGCAATGCCTTACTCACCAACATTAAAAATACAGTGTTAGGGGGCTTATTTATCCCAACAACTTCTCAGGATTTCAGTAAAAGGGAAGCGTTTAACTGATTGCTTCATAATAAACAATTTTATCAGCACTCTCCAGAATCCATCACTAAAGATGCTGTAAAAGCACTGCAATCAGGTACTGTACAAAACATAAGGAAATAAAGATAATCCAGTCATTTCCTGATAAGCAGCAGAAAATACACCCGAAATTAAAAAGCTCTCCGCAACAGCAGTCATTGGTTTTTATTCCCTATGCCCAATTATTCCTTCCCTGCCGATTGCCTGAGGAGAGCTGCTGGGCTGGCTCCAGACCCCACATTCCAACTCCTCAGCCACCCTGGCACCATTTTGCCCCAAAGCCAACCTGGAAATTCATTTACTTGACAAACACCAGATTCAAAACATGTTCCGTGCTCTCCAAGTCAGCCAGAGATGTTAAGAAATGGAAGAGTTTCGGCTCCCTGTGCAACTTAACACCTCTCCATGCTGCGTGCGTGATATCAACTCAGTTTTTCTTTCCTGCTCCCCTCACAATTCTTGGTTTCTTTCTAGCCCCACCCCGACCATGTTCTCTCAAGCTGGAGCCTTGGTTTGTTGCTCCATTACCACTACAGAAAGGTGAGGAGGGACCTGGTTTGGACATTTGTGCTGATCTCAGGTGTTTGGCCAATTTTGGGACCACCAGAAGTTGGTAGGATCGTACAAGGAAGGAAGTAGTTTCAGGCTGCCTCTGGACTAAAAGGTGTTTAATTCGAGAGCAAACCAAAAAAAATCTTTTTACACTCTCAGAGCTGCTCTAAGTCCTTTACTCCAGATGGGGTCCATCTGCCACTGCCATCTCTTACTTATTATGTTCTTATTTCCACGTGAATTGTTAGATGCAATAGCAGTAATGTCCGTGGCACTGAACACTGGGACTGGCTAATGGTTTCCCACTTTGCCTGGATGCTTATTGTCTATAATTTCCCACCTATAAATTAGCATTTATCTTGCTGATAGGTGTTATTATCGAGTTGAAATCCATATTCTACTGAAATGAATCACTTAATTAAGACCACAGTGCAATTCTTACTGCGTAGAAAAGTATTTTCCCAGTCATTTTCAGTACACTGAGTACTGCTATAGCTACAGGAGCAATGCAGTGTAATAATATACTCTGGAATAATTGCACTTGTACAGGGTAAAGGTGGTTAATATTTTTTGAAGAACACCACAGGATACACCATCACACTTGAACTCGTTTCATTCAAATTCTGCTCCGATGGTTTGACACATAAATGTGTTTTTAAATAATATTCCCACTAATTGCATCAGCTCTTTTCTGACTAAAATTTCAAAGAATTTGACAAAAATGTTCAGGCTGAAAACTCTAAAACCACTCAAACAAAATAATTACTGTTTTCACTACCCTTAAAATTGCGCTTTTTAATAAGTGGCTTGCAGGCTTGCAAAATTAGCAGTTTTACCTGTTACTGAACTTTCAGTAGCAGCTGATTTTCTCTCTGGGACACCAACATGGCAGATTCCCACTGATCTTGAACAAGTAGGTAGAGCCTCACGGAGACAATAGAATTTTTTTTCCTTACAGATTGTCCTGAACCTACGGCTGCTAAGTGCAAATATTACTTTAACATTGCACTTTCATAAAAGCTACAGAAATCACTGAGGTGCTATAGGATTTCCAATGGGGCAAATATTGATCTTTATGACAAAAAGTAAGAGGAGTGATGGAGAATAATACACTGGCAGTTGTAAAATCAACTATTTACACAGTAAATATCAGAGCCATGCTTTGAAACTTGGAAAAAAATGCAATTAAAAACCTCCGTTGGATCAGCTTTGCACACAGGCTCACCCTCAGTCATAAACAAGTGCAATTTCTTCTCTCGTAGGTATTCCCAAGAGCTCTTTTTTAGCATCTTTAGTCAATTTTTTCAATAGTGAGTAAAAAAAATCCACATACAGTAATTCCGTAGGAGTATAGACACTACCAATACATAAAATATATGCAATGCATTTTTAACATAGTTACTAAAACCTCAGGTTCATCCTTTTAGCTGTAAAAAGTGAGAGAGTTCAGATCTAAAATACAACCCATTTCTCCAGTGGAACTATTAATTAAAAATCTTTCAGACACCCAAAAGAAGCAGTCAGTAGATTTTAACCGTACCTACTACTATTATATGTTGAGTCGTGGGTGATGGAAGAGGAATACAATGCAGAATTATCTGAAGAGCTGATGCTTCAACTTCTTTTAAATTAGAAGCAAATCTCTTTATGAAGACTCTTTGTGTGATTAAAATGTACCATTACTAAGGAATTCATTTTCATATCTATGTTTAAACAACAAGACTTACCAAGTACCAAGATGATCACAAAATTCAGTGAGAGCTTTTATTGACTTCATGGTAATAAACAGAACTTTTATTTAACTAATCTGTTAAAGTAAATTGATTTATTCATATAAACTGTCAAAGAAAAAAACAGTAGCCTAAAGTAGCAGTAGCCTTGTTCAACTGCAAGGCTATTATAGCAACTACTACAATAAAACTGGTCAAAACCTCATCAACAAACTTGCAAAAAGAAAATTTACGACATGACTACTTAAACTTTTTTCAGGACATTTCACGTGGTTTCAGCAATAAGATGTGTCTTGAGAGAACACGCAAGAAGTCAAAGGCACTTCTAGGCTGTGTTAAAAAAACAACAAATTCTTCCCGTTTGGGTTACTATCATACCAAAAAGTCTTGACTGCTGGGGCAGTAAAGGATGGTCTTACTTCATGTGTGGCTGAAGTGCTGAGAATGTGGTGCTGTTTAACAAGAACAACAGGGCACTGAATTTCCAGCCTGTCTTGCACATTCTACCATGTGAAATCTTCAACACGTCCCTTCTGCACCAGAGTTCTACCTTGTGCTAATAATGTTGCCCAGGCTAGTCCAAGGTCAGACTACTGAGGTCAATGCACCAAATTTGAAACCACCACTTCACTCTGTGCAAAGCCAAGTCCACCCCGAAGGAGGAGAGAATCAGAGGACAAAGTGACACGGAGAGTAGGTCCTTCCTTGAGGTCCCTACACATTGGCACATGAGTAATGAAGAATGTAAAAAACTACAGGTGGCTAAGAAGTAAAAATGATTTTTCCAATGTTTCACCCGCCCTGTTAACCTGTTTTTATGCAAAGATACCCCATGCTCAGATCCACCAGAGGAGGTGCTGAGGTGAGCTCTTGCTTATCCATTTACATCAAAGTTAACTTCGTTGGTAAAGTTTTTTTGTTTCCTAATTTTGCCAGCAGTGCTGCCCACTGGTTGGTAATGACAGTGACCCTCAGAAGAGTAGTGGTTATACTTATGAGAGAGAAGAACTGAAAGAAGATATAAATCCATAGTTTCCCTTTTTTCCACCAGTTTCATCGGTAAAAACAAAAGTTTCCCATTTCACCAGTTTCTTTTCCCTTCCATCCATTCCTATCCCTTGGTTCCAGTAGAAGGTATCCTGTAAGTATCTGCTCCCTGCGCTGTTATCTCCAGAATCAAAATTTGATTAGGGTTTAACAGGGATTGTACTTGTTCCTACTTTCTGAGGAGATGAACAAGGACCAGCTGGCTTGCCATGAGTTTACAGATACCAGACCTTAAAAACGTTTCCCAAACTCCGTGTTGCAGAGCCATAGACACTTCCTGCAGTGTCTAAGTGAGAACTGCTGGTTATCTCCTTGTTCTGTATGGGCACTGTGCTGCAACATCTGAATTGCAAGCTTTGCTGAAAATCTCTTACATCCAAACAATCCTTTTTCACCAAAATGAAATAACCTAAGTCAAGAATCTGGTATTTACTGTGCTGATGGCCAGACAAGTGAATCCAAATCTTTGTCTGAAGTCGGACACAACTGCAGAGCTCTGTATTTGTAAGTTACATCTGGAAAGGGTTTACAGCTAATAATAATTCAGAATGAGTTAACTAATGTTGCCTAAAATTAGGTAGGAAAATCTCAGACTGTATAAAGCAGATGGGAAAAAAAAAAAGGAGAGAAAAAAAAAAGAGAAATAAAAAAAAAAGGAGTAATATTCCTCTACTTCTTACCAGAGGCAAAATTCTGAGACACTGTGAAGTCTTTATATTCTAATTCAATGGGTCAACAGCCAGAAAAACGACTCATTTTTAATGACTTGTGTGGCAATTTTTGCCACTTCTCCTACTGCAAACTGAACAGATTTTCATTTGTCTGTGGGTTTTTATTATATAAACAATTTAAGCAAATGTTCCCATGAAGGCACGGTGTATATGCTTTGGGATTCTTCTCTAACCTTTGAAAACAATGAATAATAATGTTAGGATTAAAAATTTTAAAAATTTTACATTGAATTGCTCCCAGTGTCTGACTTCAATGGGATCTCATGGCCAGTCTATGTACCAAGAGGTATTTTAAATCCAGTATTTATACAATATTTTTTCATGGGAAAAAAAAAAATCCAGTGTTGTTTAAACCTCCGAAATAAAGATAGTTATGTATTTCACAAAATAGTAACCAGTAGATGTACTTTTTAAAATGCTTATGAGCTATCAAAAACAAATGTTCTGCAAAACTTTAGGCAAAATCTTGCTCACCTAAAGAAGTTAGTATTACAAGTTTTTTTATAATTTTGTAAGTCTCCCCAGTTTTACAGCTGAGCTTACAGGCTTCCCAAACGACCTGGGCTGGCAGGCTTCAAAATCATTCTTTTTATTTCTACAGCACTACACAGAAGAATTGGTTTTGATGATTTTAGGCATACTTTTGCTAAATACGTTCATGGAGAAATGATCCCACTGAAGTTGACAATCTGATTACCTAGTTTCAAAACAACATAAATTGAAACGGCTGCGCTAACACACAAAGCCTCTATTACAGAGATTTATAAAGGAAAAGCTGAGTGAACTTTAATTACAGCAGCATTTCCCATGCCACTGTGCTACTGACAGGTCTATTGCCTCTTGCTCCAAGCTAGGATTATATTTTTACTCAAGGGCTTTCTGTTTCAGAACCTCTGGCATAAGCTTTCTATGACAAAGTGCCTAGAATTGCACTGTCTAAATCAGCATAAGCCAGTGTTTTTATAAAGGAAAATATGGCACCCTACAGAAGCCCTGATGTCTTCTAGAGCAAGCCAAGTCCAGCAGTGGCAAAAGGATATGAGATACTGGGAGTAGGAGCCATAAAACAGATGGATGACATTGGTAGTGTTGAAAACCATCAAAGCAACATCAGCTGAGAAATCAAGCACTCAAAACTCAGGAAATTCAGGTGTCATGATTACTTCTTCAGCATTAGCTCAGACACCTTGCACGTAGCCTAATTCCAAAGGTATAAATTAGACAATTAAGTAAAGGTCTGGTCTAAGTAATACCCTGAGTCCCATTTCTAGCTGCTGCCAAATGTCCTTTCTGCATCAGAGCCACGGCAGCTTTGCTGATTCAGACCAGCTGAGGATCTGGGGTAATAGTCAATATGTTACTGCAGTCATTAAGGGGCTGAGGTAGAAGCTGCAGAACAGGCCATAGATTTCAAAAGCCTGATTCTGTCTTTCCCTCACTCATCTCGGAGGTAGCTGCAGGGGGAGGCAAATCGAATTTGTAAATGTTTCAAAAGGTAAAAGAAAACTTTAACAGCATCTAGTGCCTAATACTGCTAAGGATGAAACAACAAGCCTTCTGTTCTTGTGCTTTTACTGATAATCACCATAAAGAGTCATTAAAGGCTATGATTTTCAAGGTAAAGCTGACACAAATTGGTCACTTGGAATGCTTAAAGTGAAGTTAAACCTTTATAGACTTCTATGCACAAGGAACTCACAACTCACACTGTGCTCTCATGGATTTCTTCAGACTCAGCTACAGCCCTTGTGAGACCACAGCTTGATGGGGCTGCGTGACAGAGGAACAGAGGAAGGCAAATCAAGAGATCATTTCACCTTCCTGACTCAATTCCACCTGCAGCCTGTGCACACATAAATTCTGCTCTCAGACAGCTTTAACTCCAGCCACTCCTTGGAGGTCATGAAGGATTTTCATACCTTGAGGACAGCCATACATGCAAGCACAACCCTTACCTGTCCCTGCACATCTCTCTACCAGGAAGGCTCTGCCGAAGGAGGAAATATTCCCAGCAGAGATGATCCTCCTCCAGGCATGTGCTGTGGAAATCCAGGATGTAGCTGCAAAATAAACTCCTTGTCTTTAGCTATACATTGTACAGATTTCTTCTTCGATACACACCTAGCAAAAGCTACCAAAAAAAAAAAAAAAAAAAAAGAAAGCTCTGTATGCAAAAACTGAGGTAATGCTGAAACCATCTGTGGATAATATGCAAGTACACATTCTATGTCCAGCTGAACAATGATAAATCCCAATGATATTTTTTGTGATATGTTAACAATTGGGTGCAAGCTGTGCATAGCCAGTTGTGAGTAACATACAATATGTGATTTCCTCTGTCACTGACTTGTAAGAGTGTTTATTTAGGTGTTGCTTGTCCTTTCAGTGATCTAAACCTCCAGAAGGTAAAAATACATGCTGTCCTGGGAACCTGAAAATATTCTCCTTAGCCACCCAGATGTTTTTACCTCATGCCCCAGGGGCAGACCTGCAAAAAAGGGTGTATTAAAGTAACACAACTTTACTTCACCCTAGGTCTCATTTTTTGAGTTGTTTGGGCTTGTCTGGGCTAACTTACCTATTGTAAAGTTACCATATTTGCACTGAAGTTCTTCATCTTAAACCTTCAAACTCATACCTTCAAAGAAGTGCCTTCTCCTTGGAATTCATATGAGTAATAAAGCCTCCTTTAAAAGCATCCCTTTGAGGTCCAACAATTGAAAAAATTCTTAGTTGGAAACGCCATCAAAGGCCACAGCTTTTCCTTGGACCAGAGTTCTCTCATTTCTGTATTAGCACCAGGATAGAGTGGGTAAAAATCTGCCTATTATAGAAATTTATAAAGGAAAATTAGAGGGCTCTGAATGAATATTGACTCAAGCCTTGTAATAATCACATTCTGAGGCTCCTGAGGAGTTTTATGTAGGTTCAGAAGCACAGGGAGAACAGATGGCTGTTTTTCTGCTTTTTCTTATCTATCAAGTCCAAGAAGAGCATGTCCCTTCCTACCAATGCTTGTTTCCTGATTTTGCAATCTGAAATCAATGTAATTAAAAGAAAACAATGCTGTGGAGGAGTAGCATACTCATGACCATATAAGCTGTACATCTGTAAATATGATAAATCACCAGCACTAAGCCATCAAAGTAAGAAAGAAAACTTTCCAGATTTTCTCCCAATCTCTGTTTTTACCATAAACAGAAATGTCTTGCATGGACCATGCCAGATTTCCTCATATACAAAAAGGAAACCCCTCCTTGACAACAGATCTGATCTGAATACAGCACTGATGTGTTCTGGATGGGTGGAGTTCGGGGCAAGATGGGAGGAGAGCTGATAAGGCAGCTGCCAGCCCAAAGTCTCTCCCTGGTGCCCTTGCAAAAGAGCAAAGGCCATGAAGAATAGCACTGCAAAGAAATCAGCTGAGAGGTTTAGAAAGGCCTGAGTTTTAAAAAGTACTTGTCAAAGCCACATTTAGTATTTCCAGTATCAGGATATTTTGGCAGCCCTTGTCCTCTTACTTCATCAGAGCTTCTTGACATCTATTTCCTGCTCCTCTTTCTTCCTTCTCCGTCTCCACAGCCTGTTACTTCTGTTACAGCCTGTAACTCCTCTGTTGCTTCCAGCTCTATCCTTGTCTGCTCTTTTGTTTTGCCTCACATGTTATGAATTTTAATCTTATTTAGGGAAGCTCAAAGCCTACAAAACTGCCAGGTTTATTCTGCATCCAGCATTCGTGTGTGATGTGCCAAGAAAATCCTCAGCATAAGCCAATCAAATAAAAAATTCATTTCAGGACTGCCCAAACAAGATATTTAGAAAACTCTTAAGGCTTGTGGGGGGATTTTTATTTGTTTCTTTATTTTTGTTTGCTTGGGGTTTTTAAGTTCTCTATTTGTGGAGCCCAGGCTTTGCTACTACGTGCAGTAAAGCTGTTGTTTCTCTGCTGTAGCATCCCTGTCACTCAGGGACAGCTCATAACCCTGCTCATCACAGTCGTGCATCTCTCTCACATCACACAGGGATGCCCGTCATCCTCACGCATCCTGCCACTGCTGATCCCGACTGCGCTGCCTCCAGGCTTCGTGGATTTCGCCGAGATGGAAGCTGAGCTGGCAGGGTTCAGTAAAGAGCCGAAATTAGCAGCGCCGAGACAGCTGTAATTCGGTACCATCGAACAAAGGCGTTGGAGCCTTGTTGGGAGCAGGTGTGTGACACCGAAGCAGGCAGCAGCTCCCGCCGGGATGGCTGTGACTCGAGGGCCCACAGTGACATCTGCTGGAACGACTCGCTCTGCAGGACCATCGGAAGGCACTGATAAACCCACACAAGAGCCTTTCTTTCCTTTCTGTACCAAAGGCAAGGAAATGGAGAACACGAAACCATCGATAATCTTTGCAAGCTGAGTGCCTGAGCGGAAGGCAAGCTACTGAGTGCTGAACGTGGCTCACACTGCAGAAGGAATCCCAAACCCTTTGGCATTCCCCTCTCCTGCACAATGGCTTTCTTCACACAGAAGCCTGCAAACAGAGCCCACGAGCACTCTTGCAGTGCAGTCAGAGATAATGTGTACACTAGCTTTTGATCATTTCATTGGGAGTACAGCTCCTGATCAGAGCAGGAGAGTCACCAGGTTTCTAACAGACTGTTAAATCCTTCCAAGTTTTCCCAGCTGTGGATATTTTTTTTCCCCTTCTTCCAAGCAGAGTGTTAAAATCCTCCAAATCTCAGTTGACCGACTTGAGCATACTCCTAGAGAATATCAAATGCATTTGACAACTTGTAACTGCTTTTCAGTCACAAGATTTTAAAAACACATTCCACTTAGCAATTCTACCTCCATGGCCGTTTTCCCTATTTTTTTTTTTTTTTTGCTGCTGCTGCTGCTGCTGTTGTTAACCTAAATATCTCTCTGTAAAGCTGAAATTTATCACAGGATTGACAAGCAACTACTTTGGCATCGTGGGTGACCTTTGCATACGCTGCGGGTAAGAGCACACACAAGGGAGATGCATTGATTGTCCTGGGGATGGGAGCACACAGTTCATTCTAGGATACGTGTGAGTGTTCTGCCCCAGTGTGGAGACTCTAAGAGGAGAGCTGCTAAGCCAGGATTTTTATTTAACAGCAGCATAGAAGAGGAAAGAGAAACTGGCAGTGAACAACAAAATTCCGGTGGAGAACAGAGAAGCCCACAGCTCATTTTGCAGGACTCAGAGGTTGGGCATCCTGGAGCTTCCAGGAGTGGCAGCAGGACAGAGAGAAGGAAAGAAGCTGCAGGAGAAACAGGCATCACAGAAACTGAAAAGGGAAGAACATTTTTCACAATTCCTTGTAAGAAAAGCAGTAACAGGTGTTAATATACCTTTCTATATCCAAAACTTGCGGAACCACAACCACTTCCCTCCCTTAAAACTGAATGGGAAATAGGAAGGTGAGGAGGGGCTGACTCATGAATTATTGAAATCCAAGTTACTTACTTAATTTTTAGTTACACAGTTACAAATTCTTGACCCTTCTATTGCCACAATCATATTTATAAAGTGCTTTATCCTATTTTGGAAGCCCAGAGACTTCAACTACATCATGACTTAACCAGAAAAAGCCTCTCTGGAGGGAGCAGTCATCAGTATGTAGAATATTGTATGTGGGCAGGGGGACGATTCAGAATGGGAGTTGCCAAAGGTGACCTCAGAGTTTTTGCCCCCAAAAGGGGCAAAAAGTGAGTTAAATGGCTTAAATCATAGATTCAAAGAAGGCTTGAAAATGCAACAACTTGGTTATCAAGTTCTTAAGTACTGTAGCCTCAAAACTGAACAGACACATGGCACAGCTATTCAGTTAAAAGACAAGCAGGGAGGAAAAGAAAAACCAAACCCAGACAGGACATCTGTCTGGATATTTACATAAACAGGCCAGGTTTCCTGCTTTCATTTCAACAAAGCAACGTCTCAGTCGTGGAGGATCTGGCCAAAGTTTTCAGACTGCATGAAATACTAACAAACTCCTATTCATGTGAATATGGAAAGTAAGAGGGTTTTATTAAATTGTAAATCTGCTGCTAATTCATCAGTCTAGTCTGCAAGTGCCAATTATAAAAACCCACATGTTTTGAGGATAAAAATTAAATGTTTTGACTTTGATGAGACTATTTGTGTATCTGAACATGTGTTTATGGTCTTTTCTGGCTGGAGGCCTAACTGCAAATCCTTTATTCTTTAGTGCTACTGGAATAGGAAACAAGCAATAAGAAGAGTTTTCACTTTTCTCCAAGAAATATTAATATTTGGGTTTTAGCAGATATTTCCCTGTGTTTCTCAGGAAGCATTAAAATTTAGTGAACCCACAAACCTGTTTGGGCTTTTTTTTTTTACTGTATTTAAAATCTGATCCATGGTAATACAGATAAAAACCATGGGATTTCAGTTTGGCAGAATTAGTCAGAGTGGTTTTCATGTTTATTGGAGATCTGGGGAGAAGCTTTGCATATCTGGGGAAAAAAAAGAATCTGAAATATATCTGCCATAGTATATATGCTGCAGCTACATAGGAAGATTTAGTTTAATGTTGGAGTAATCCAGCACAAACCCTTCTGAGTTAATGAAGCAAACTGAGCTATTCCTCTTCAGGTGATCTAATACAAAGTTAAATATTTGGTTTGCTGTTCATCATAGAAAACGTTTGTTGGTTGGCTTGTTTAGGTTTGGGGTATTTTTCCCAAAATCAAGAAGAAATATTTTAAAATTATAAAAATAAATTCATCATGGTTATTTGTTGAAAATTCAGTTCTGCAGGAAATTTGCCAACCACCTCTGACCAACTACCATCAACCTATTTACATGGGTTTCATTGCTATAATGCACCTCAGCTGCTGGCACTCCTACCAGATGAAAATACTTTAAAGATTTGATAATATTTTTATTAATTTTACCCCTGTGTAAGTTGATGTTTATGTAGATGGTACTGAAGAGCATTCTCATTTTGTTCAAATCTTGGATCCTTAGTTCAAAGTTCCTTATTATGTCAAGATTTTAAGTCCCTAATATAATAGTCTGACAACCAGAATATGTCCCATTTTCTAAATCTTCTTATAATTTTTTTTCTTGAAGGTTATAGGTAATATTTTCCAGAACATACATGATCTCATTGTGAACATTCCCTTGAACTATTTTAAAAAGATTCCACATGAATAAGAATGAATATTGGTCACTTAGAAATGAGGTGTGTTTTATTATCTTCTAATTTCTGAAAACTGGAGATTATGGAACCCTTTTTGAGTCATTATTTGATCAATATTTTTAACATATTGAAAATAATGGTCTGACTTTCAGTCACATTTTTTAATTCTCTGTATAGCCAGAATTAATTTACAAAACTGTAAACAATGGTTGAAATGTGAGGGCTTTTGTTTTCAAGCCAGAACAACTGGGATACAAATACTTCTATAAAACAATGCAGTGATCTCACTGATAACCTCTACTAACACTGTAAGAAGGACTATTTTTAAATGGCAAATCCTCAACATTTAACTCAGAGGATATCACCAAAAGAAAACAAAAAAGAAAACTACGAAATAGCATAGAATATGAGCAAACTATTATAGAAACTCAAATTGCTTGTCATTAAGAAGAGGGAGGAAAGCCATCTTTATGATAAAGCACTATTCTGTAAAAGTATTAACCAGTCATTTAGTCCAGCTGACAGCTCTAATGCTTCAAGAGTCTCAAAGATTTCTCAACTAGAAATGTAGCAGTGCCAAAAATACATCAAATGGGCCTTTAAGAAGTCATTCTTCGCCTTCTATTATGCTAACACCGCAACTTTTGATCGCTGGCTTTAGCTCGAAGAGTTTATGAAATGGGTGAATGATTTTTCTCCCTTTCCATAATCCCTACAGCATAAACTCATCCTGTTGTCCACCCAGTAATGCAGACAAGGTACAAGGGACATTGTCTAGTTAGACTACAACATTATTAACTCATCTGGAAACCACTTGGCAGGAAACACAGAAGAAGGTAATTATTTCTCTTTTTTAATTGTCTCCAGCTGTTTGAGTGCTGTGGTCATTCCTTCATGCTTCAGACCAGGTCAAACATTCTCCAAGAATCCCCTGGCCCTGTCCTCTTGTGAGAAATAACACAAGTAACACAAAGACATCTCCTCACTGCTTAATACATACACAGGCTCCAATACCCACTCTAATTTGGAACTATCTGGTAATCAGACCCCTCTAAAGAATTAGTGCCTCAAGACCTAGCAGCAATTAATTTGATGCCAGACTGATGGTGATTCCCTTTCCAATGCCATGCGACAAAGCACCTTCTTCCAAGCCAACATATTCCATCAAACTTTGGAGATTCAGTGCCGACTGGACAGTAATTATCTTCCTTCTCTGCTCATGCCCACCTGCAATCAGTGCTGGTTTTCCTGGTCAGGCCACATGGAGCAATGGAGAGCACTCTCAGGTACACGGAATTATCCTTGGGGTTGTCCTATGAAGGGCCAGGAGTTGGATTTGATGATCCTTGTGGGTCCCAACTCAGGATATTTTATGATTTTACTCGGCCAGCATGCAGAAAAGTGGAGCTTGGCTGTGGATCCCTCTGTGACCTGATAAATATTCATGCTCTCACAAAATTGCAGACTTCTCCCACATGAATATATGATTCTGGTTTGCTGCCAAAAAGTCAAGGCAGGGCATCAACACCAACAAATGTCTCCTGCTTTTACTACTGGTGTAATGTCTGATGTCCCTTTACCTCCAAACACCCAAATAAGAGAATTTTGGGCATCTCCCAGCATCTCTTTGATGTAACAGTGATACTTTCAAAACTCATAATTAAACAGCCCCTACAAAGTCCTAGGTAAAGTTGTTCTGCAAAAGCTGGTGAATGACAGAGGTGTAAAAGCAGGTGATGAGAATCTATTGACAAACGGAGCCGACCTGCAAAAATGCAAAGCAAAATCAAACCCAGCATTGTTTATGAACACCTTTTTCTGCTAAACCACAACCAGCCTAGGAACCTTGTTGCTTTGTAGGGCTAAGCCTCACTGTTTAATGTGACCGTGCCTAAATATGAACCAGTCCATCAGCTGTTTAATTAGCAGTAGAACATGCATACCAAATTAAATGCCAGAAACTAACCACCCCCAGCAGCTCAAGGCCTAGTCATTCACTTTGTGTCACATTGATACTCTTAACCCAGAAATTCATTCTTTCATTTATAAACTGCTCTCTCAATTAATTGCTTTGGCAAAGTGCAGAGGAATCAACAAATCATGGTGAGCAGAGTGGCAGGCAATCCTGCTCCTGAAGCTGGATATTTCATCATCCCAGTTCTTTCCTGAATGCTGCTGATTTTAATCTGTATTTTACAGGGTAACAGGCTGTTCTTCCATCTCCGCCAGGGGAGTAGGGAAGCAGGTTTGAAGTAGATTTATGAAGAAACAATAATCCTCGAATCACTTGCAATCCCATCACCCTTCAGCCAGCAAATTCTCCTTCTATTTAGCATGTGTTTGAAGGGCCCTGGCGGGAGGGAAGTGGTGGAGGCACAGCCAGCCGCTGCCACATACAGAGAGCGGTAAATTCAGCTTGTAAATTAGGACACAGGAAGTACCTGTAACAGCACAAGGCATCACTGAATCATACAGGGAACTGTTCTGAAGCCTACCTCTGCTTAGTTATTTCTCTTGCCTCCCCCTCGGAAGGCACTCATTCTCTGAAGACTCTACACAATTTTTTCCCCACAGATTTATGTCTTCTTACTACATACAGACATTGTTGAAGCCTGCAGAAGGAACCAAACATACTCCAGCAATGCTATTCCAGATGTTCAACTACTTATAAAGTAGCTTATAAAATTGAGCTAAGCTCAACAACAAATATTACCATCAACATCTTTCCATTTTTTGCCCTCAGACACATCAACTCTGTCTCCTGAAGTGGTCTCTGATTCAAGTAGGATCTCCAGACCATGGTCCTGGTAATATATTACATTCCAAACGCATTTAAAGCTTCACAATGATAAAAGATGACAATGCCAACACTTGCAAAAGATGTTCTTTAAAACACTCTGTTTCTGCCACTAAAATTCTTTACAACCAAGTTTTTTCCAGCATAAACTATTAGAAGAGTATTTTAACAAGCATCACGTTTGTAATATGGCTTATGTTTCCTTCTCTGTGTTGTTTTTCACTTCCTCTAAGTTTTTCTCTAGTGCATTTTCTCACTTTGCTTCTAGAACTCAGCCTTACAGAGAAAACTTCAATATGGAGAATATTCTCCAAAACTGCAGCCAGCTAATGCTGCATTCCTTTTGAAGGAAACAACCAAGCCTCTTCAGCATTCTTAGGAAGTAAATATACCAGAAAAATTTACAAGGCTTCCCAGGAAATCACCTGTAAAGGTCAAAAATTTTAAACCTCTGGCATGCCATAAAGAACATTTCCCACCAAAACAGCACACTTATATAATATTCACATGTATATTATGACTAATTCATATAGCACAGTGCCAGTTATACTGACAGGAACTTTCATGGTTTAATGAGAACAAGCTTTTCCATCTAGATCTTAGAGGTAGGAGGGCCCGATTAAAATTGTCTGGCTGAACTGCTGAGTACAAACAGTCACAGAAAGTCATCCATCAGTTTCCATGTTGAGTCAAAACAATTCACAGAGCACATGTGTCTGTCAAAAAGTATCCAGTTCCATTTAAGGATTTTACCCAGGGAGCAATAAATAATTTTTTGGGTTTTGTTTTTCTTATTTAGCTGACATTTGTATGTTGTTTCGCAGAGAAATTTTCAAACTCAAATATCTTTCCTCACAATGGAGATTTTAGGCATCAGTAGCTACCTTTTAACTCTCTCTTCAGAATATAAATATTTATACACTTTATTTATAAATTAAAGAAGAAAATCTCAAAAATATGCTGCTTAGTCATGGGGGATGAATAGCATGACTCACAAACACTTAAATGGTAACAAGTTAATACAAATCATGCACTGTACCAAATGTTCCCTTGGACAGGATCTAACAATCCCCAAAATTTTGCTTTCTGTGAGGAATGAAATGGCCCCTTGTGTCTCTTTAGAAGGTTGTTTTAGTCATGGTGGTTTGGTTAGCTACTAGGATTGTATATACAGTGCACATTGATGAACAAAGACACCTTTTCATCCCTTTTCCAAGTAGTTTTGTGAGTCACAGTGCAGGCTCTTCACAGCTCAGTGATGATGCACAGAGGTTCCCACACAGCTGTCATTATGCCAGGAAAAGGTTTGGTTTCACTCATCATGCATTATGAATACCTGGCTTTCTGCATTTTCAAACCTTTTAAAACACTTAACTCAAGTGCTAGGATTATAAAACCATCCTTTTGGCAACCATTATTTATTTATCCCTGCACAGCTCCTTAACCCTTCTCCCTGGAGGTTTAATTTTAGGCAAAAAACAGGTCCAATTCTTCTTGCTACTCAGGTGACACTTTAATGGGAGCATGGAACCCCTTTTAGTGTCTGAGGAGAGAGAACTGTAAAAGGAAAACCCCTGTGCTGCTTGCAAGGTCCTCATGCTCAAAGGGAAAAGCTGGGGGGAAAAGTGTTTGGATGGAGGTGAAGAAAAGGGGTCTGATTGAGGGAGGGTTTGGTTGGTCGGATTTTGAGGAAGAGGGAACAGGGGTCACATAACACTTCAAAATCTGACCTAGTTTCTCACAGTTTAAAAGATAAAATAAAAGATTAATTACATATGCAGATTTGAGCTGCTACAAGCTTTTCGTCTAAAGCCTGAAAAGACAAATATAATAAATTTTGTTCATCACTTTAAAATAGCTGCACGTAGTGAATTATCACAAGGTAATTCTTGCAGTCTCCCTCCCCCATCACTTTATTTCTTGTTCCCATCTTCAGCACTGTGTTAAAATTTAAAAAAAGAAAAAAGCAAAGATAACAAACCAGAGCAAACAAATTACCCTAAATGTGTAATTTAGGTAGCCAATTGCCAGAGAGTTCTAGTTCACATCACTAATTCAATGCCTTGCATTAATTTGAAGAAAAATCCAGACAGAAAGGTTTGTTTTACTTCCTCTGCCACAGTTTTTAGATTCCATCTGCTCTCCCTGTTCCTGTTGGTTGCAGAACCTTTGCACATCTTCCATCTGTGTTGTATTTTTCCTGACGTCCAAAGCTACAGCTCAAGTTCCATAGTTTATCATATCCCTTCATCATTCAAGTCAGCAGTATCACTAGTGCATAAAACTTAATTTCAGTGGTTATCTACAATGAATGCCAAGTGAAATGAAAAAGTCACATTCATAACTCATTCGCAGAAGCCTCCATCCAGTCTCTCATGCCTGTTTTTAACCATGTCACTTGGTGAGGAAAACTAACATTTCTTAGCTCCAAACAAATACTGAAGTAGTTCAGCTAGAGACAAAACATCGCTCTGATCTTACACAGTTAGCAAAAAAGAGTGAAACAGACTGAAAAGGCTGATGGCAAAATTACTTTCCACATGGACTAACACAGAAGGATTAGAAAGCAAAGTAGTTTTCTAAAACCAGCAATTTAAAAGAGAGGATTGCGATGATAATCTTCATATCCTGTGTGTGGATGAGAAGGAAAATCAATAGCAGACAATTAAATAGATGGCTCTGGTATCATTGGAAAAGGGGGACACTTCAAAATTGCTGCCCAGCTGCAATCTTTGTGCTATTCTTTTCTCCTGTTATGTAAAGCTCAAGGAGGAGGAGGCAAAAATCTGAAATTACAAAAATGACAAACAAAAAAACTTATAGAGACGGAGGACCCTTGAAACAGACACAAAAAAATACTTTAAGCATAAAATGAGAATAGGAGACCATTGATTGACATAAAACACAGTATTCATGCTCATAAACACCAACCAGATACTGAATGGTAAACTACTAGTCATAGATATGATTTTAAATGGTTTTGTCCTTCACTTATTTTATAAGGAGTTGAGAGGAGCAATTTCCCAGGAAATTTCAGTGCTGAAAATACTGCTCTATCCCAGGACATCTGTGTGGGAAGATACATTCGGAGATTCAAGACACAAGGCTTCAAGCCAACATGAACATCAACTGAATTCAATTACCACCAAGCAGAGAATGATGACCTGGGTCCTGAACTTTGCTATCAGCTATACATTTGTCAATTGCAGAAAAGAAACAAAGGTTCTTGACCAACAAAAGCTCCTCAAGGGTGTTTTCATGCTCTGCTCTTATTAGTGTTGTCCACAAAACTTGGATTTGTTACCCAGCATGCACCAAGCCAACAATTACTCAAGAGAGACACAGATTATTTATTGCAGAGTTGCACAAGCGTGGGTGCCCAGCGGTATTCCACAGATCAAGCGTGCCAGCTATCAAAACCTTTTACTATTTATGCATTTTAGCAAACAAAGGCTTTAGAGTTCATTGGCTACAAGTGACATAGTTCTCTCATTGTCCTAGGCGACCTTAAAAAAACATTGTGCGTTCAACACACATTTATCATTTTTTATATCTCAACTTCTATCAAAAATTTTAACATATTAAGTTTTTGAAGGGGGAGGAGAAGGAATAAATAGGTGAAGAATGAAAATATGATATGACTTTGTACTGAAAGCCTGGCCCTGCTGGCCCAGGCAATTTTGTTATTAAGCCCAGCCAGGGCAGGATTTCACATGAATTTTAAGTGAAATACTCTTATTCAAATTTCACCTGCAGCTATTTAGAGGTGTAACTAAAAAATTCGTTCAGTTTTGTGTGAACATTGGATGAAAATCTGAGTAGCATCTTATTTTAGGCTCTTTTTTTTAAACAAAAAGAAACAAACACACTCACACCCTCCCAAGAAAAAAAATCACCAGGGGCCAGTGGAAGCAGTAGAGCAAAAATCCCATCGGTGTTTCCCATACTGTCTGCAGAGTACTGATGCCTTTTCCTGGTCTTAAAATCAAGAGTCAAACACGGTTAGAAGGGAAAAAGGGATTTTACCTTGGTATTTATTTTAAGGATCCTTAGGTGCACCATGTCCAGGTCGAATGTGTCTCCATGCACACTGCAATGCACCCCCCAAAAGATCTGGTATCACATTATAGGTGTTACTAATTAGCATATCTATCAAAGATTCCCCAATGAGAGGCTCGAGTGAGCCCTCCTCCCCAAGGAACCTTCCCCTGGATGGTTCTATCTTATTTTACAAAATGTGTTCTGGAGAGGACCTTGGTGTCTGGGGCAGTCTGATCCCTAACTACGAAGCTTCTAAAATGTTCAGTGTCCTAGCTTGGCAAAATAGTCCAAGAATGTAGGGAAAAAAGCACTAAGAATACAGAAGTTGTAAAAGGGTATAAAAGGAGTATAAAAGAAACGGCAAAAAATCATCATGGCATCAGTATCCACCAGGAAACACATCATCCCATCATCAGAAGTGGAACATTATACATGTGACTATGCCTGAATCTTTTGGTTTGAAAGATTAAATCTGCATTCTGCATGGTAAAAAGCAATTCAAAACGGAAACAGGGGAAAAGTAAAGTTGCTCCTTAGACCTGCAGCTCCATCCTTGGGAAACCAAGGTCAGAGCACTTACAAACAGATATAAATCAGTGTTATCCTTTAAAACAAAAAAAATTACCACGCTATACTTCACAAGCACTAAATGAAAATATAAACCTCACTGCAAAATGTTTATAAACTAAATTATAATTAATTGCTTAAGCCACCGTTTTTTTCCTCCCACTGACCATTATCCAATAACTTTTTTATGCAAGATGGCAGAGGTAAATAGCTGTAACTAAACATCTGCTCACCTGATCCAGGAACAGCCTGATTTGACCAGGCAGATTCAGGCATCACAGGAACATCAAAGAGCACACGTAGACTGACCCTATGTTCATGAACTTCAGCTTTCCTAATTACTTGAATCTGACCCATAATTGTCATTCCCTTCACGTACACCAGTCTTCCCTGATAACTGTGTCTTTAAAATGAAAGAAAATTATCAGCCCAGTATTTTGAATTGCGAAGTCTAAGAAAAAAATCTATTCACAACTCCTGCTCGGAGGGGAAAAAAACATGAGCAGTGAATGAAATCCATATAATAAACTATTCCTCAAGAGCCATGTAATCCTCTGAATTATGCTCATATATTTTCTGGGTTTTATTTTACATGGACACTGACCAGGAAATCTATTTCTACAGAATCATTTTCACCCTGCCTGCAATTTTCATGCCACCAGTTTTGTTGCTGACTTTGAAACGGGAAGTACAGCAAGACTGACATCTGTGGTGTGCAGATCATGGTGTGTTGGGCAGTCCACAAAAGACTTGCTTATCAGAATCTCTGAAGCTATGAAAATATGGTAATTTGTTCCTGGAACTGGGCATACTGAAAATACCAACAGTGCTGGTGCCACCTCAGAGGGAAACAGAGATTTTGAAGTTAGATCATGAGATAAAATCCTCCTCTCCTAACAGTACAAGCAAACCCATGAATTCTTGAAGTAATTTATAATATTGTGGGAGGCAGTTTTGTTTGATTGTCATTTGTAAGAGATAAAAACCCTCAGTAAAGCAGGAAGAGAAAAACAAAAGAGATGAAAAAATTGTCTCTCTCTTCTAAGTTTCTCAGAGCTGAACCTGCTAAGTTTTATACCTTAGCAGTAGGAATAAGGCTGATTTATTATTATTATTATTATTCTTTAAATAATATAAGAGTGCTTGAGACTGGGACAGGACTTGTGCCAGTTTTGCTGCCAATTGATTGATTCATTTCTCATTGACAGAAATGGCCTGAGTAAGCTAAGGGTGGTATTAATTTCCTGCTGACAAGGAGGTTTTGAACCCAAAATTTTATAGAGTCTTATCTCGATTTGGAACAATTCTCAAAGTGAACCTGATAGAATGTATTATGCATCCTAAAAGTAAGACCAAAAATGAAATAACACTGTAAAAGAATCTGCCTATTTCTGAATGTTAAAACATGTGCAACAGGGAGTTGAGATGATTATTTGTGCCTTACATGTGAGGGGAGAAGAGGCCAGAAGAGATACGAACACAGACAGCTGAAATAACACTGCCTAAATGTAATACACAGCAATTCCCTGGCTGGACAGGAAAATAATGAGAAAAAGGAGAGAAGAGATAAAGTGAAAAATTAGCAGTAAGTAACATTCTCAATCCCCCAATGCCAGTGAGGAGCAGAACTGTAAACAGGATGCCCGAGCACCCTGATTTACACACCAATCCCCAACACTGCCAGCTTGGCAAACTTCCAGAAGGGTTCTAACTCATCAATGTTGCTGGTTACTGAATACCTTTTTAACCCAAAGCAAGGCGTGTAGCTACACGTTATTCCTACATTTGGAAAGCCAATTTACCAAGAGATAAACAGGACTCTTGGATAAACTCTCTCCAGTGAATTCTGCAGCATATTAAATATCCTATGTTGGAGAAGCAGTCCACCAGTGAGCACAACACATAAACCACCCAAGTCATGGCACTTCCATGTGAAATAAAGGGAAGGGGATACCTCAAAGAAAGCACTTAGGACAGGTATAATGCTTGACATGTATAGATCATTACAAGGCAGGTGGCCTTCCTCCAGAAACTGGGAAACAAGGACATAAAAAATACTCCAGCAAGGAAAGGTTGCCAAGCAGATAATAGATTGGTAGATGGGCATTGTAGCTCTTGCACCACTGGGTTCAAACCAAGCCTATTGTGGCCTTGCATCTCTCATGTGACTTTATTTAGATAACACCATTTTAGTTTTAAGCTCCACTGAACGCTGTGTATGCTTTGGGCACTGGACGTTTATAATTAACTGTGTTTATACACTACTGCATTTAAAGAGATGTGGCACAAAGATCAGAGAACTGAAATAATTTGATTCACGCAGTTTAGCCTGGATTTTGTATCTCAGGTCTCAAATACTCAAAATGGTACCAGTGTTTCACAGCCAACTCAGACAGAAAATGCATTTGGGTAAAATATATTTTACTGGATTCTCCAAATTGACAGCTGCAGTAAAATTATGCTATAACTGACAAAACATCCATGTATGTGATTAGAATTGAGCTTTTTATATCAGAGCAAAAGACAGTAAAAGCCAGTTAATAAATAGCTAATTATTACATTTAGCCCAGTGAGTAATTCGGGTGATTTATCTTTCAATCTTGATATTGTCCATCTATATACCACTATAGATTTTCAGATACTTTGTCATTAAATTTGCTAACAAACCAGTTTTTACTGGGCACCTTGTCAAAGGCAATCCAAGTTTTTAATGCAATAACTCATGATTTTTTATAATCTAATTACAGCAGCCTGAAATTGAATACAAATTTTAAAATTCACTTTGTGATTAAGAGTCCATGGCCACATTTTCAAATTTAATGACTAATTTAGCGACTAATGTATACACTATAGTAAGCACACTAATCACAGTTAGAAGGCTGTAGATATTTCTGGTCACTTTTTAAATTTTCTTGGAACCAAAGAAAGGAAAGCTACAATATTTTCATCTTTCCTTCTTTTAAACAAGAATCAATTTTAGTGTTGATAGTAGACAGAAAGTTACTTCCAAAGCTCTTCAGAGGAAATTCTTTTTGTGGAATTTATAAAGTCACAGTATATGATCCACCAGCATGGTTCCCCATTTTTATTTTTGTGTCCTGGTTTCATTTCCAGTCAGAATGCACACTTTTTGTTCAATAAGCTGCATAAAAAATAATCTTCATCCTGTCTCTTAAACCAGAATATAAAAAACTGCAAGTCTTGAAAAGTTCTTCTTATTTAGTACCCGTTATCTCACAGAAAAAAACCTCCAAAATAAAGCTTAAATTAATTTCATAGAATAAGCTGTGAAAATTTACCCAACATGAGTAGACTCTTATAATCCATAATTTTTCCATAATTCTGATTTTGATTTATATTCTCAAAAGATAAGTCATAAAAATCAACCCAAGTTTTTACTCAAACACAAGTTTAATGAATGTATGACTGTGCACTTCCAAGAAAACATGAGGAGTTTTATAGAAAGAACTCAGCCAAAATCTACCAATTTACCTCAGCCAAATATCACACACAAGAACTGGAATATCGTACACACACTACTCATTTTTGCTGAGGTTGCACAGAAACATCTTTAAAGCTATTTGACAGCACGATGCTCTTCAAGCAGGTGCCATTTAAATATTTACAACATGATTACTTAAATAAAGTTTCCATCATTTCTGTAAGCAATTTCAGGGGGAATCAAAGTTGGAAAAGCATGGAAATTACTAAAGCACTACGTGGTCACGCTTGCAGAAATACCAAATTTAATGTGCAGCATGAATAATTTCTAGCCCTACTCAGAGCTTGGAATAGAAGGAAGTTATCCAGGAATTTTAATCAAAACAAATTTTTGAGGATGCAGGCTACTCCATAAACCAATACATAAACAGTCTGAATGGACAATGTATACCCACCTCAGGGGGTGCTACAGGAAAGCATGTAAAGAAATAGAACTGGAAAATCAACAATGTCAACCAGTCAGCTTCTCAGGGGCTGATTCTGATTTGATTTATACCAGTTTAAATCAGAATCTCATTATATCTACATAATAATCCATCTCCCTGATGAGAGGCCGGGTGCTTTTTGCAGGCCCAGGCTGCTCAGCAGTCGCTGCAATCCTACAAAGAAATGTTCTCTGAGCTCTGCTGACTCATTCCCGCTTTTGATTTATTCCAGCTGGCAATAAGAGGAGACAGAGCATGTCTGGGAGGGGTGGAATTGGGCTGGGTGGCTGTCAGGTGGAGAATGCCTTGAGTGTGTGGTTACCTCATTATTAATGAAAACTCTGACAATATTCTCCCCCTTCTCGGAGCCTTTGTGTGGATGCACAGTCCGTGGAGCTGTATTCCAGCCTAAAAGCAGGAGTGCATGGAGATTTAAACAAGCAAAAGAATTCTGCACACACCTTCCAAACCAAGGCACTGTTTACATTCACACATTAATTATTGTTTATATTTGCCTCTAATCTGCATATGTGTTCTAAACGATCCACCCAAAGTGTTCTCTTCCAATTAAGAGTAATCTGCAATTACTTCCAGCCAGGGTGTAGTCTTGCCTGCCAATTAATTACAGAGTTTGTGGGAAGTGTTTACAAATTAGGCAGTTGAAAGGCTAAATACAACAGAGTAGTCATCCTGATGAGGCAGGAAATAAAAATGCCCTCAGGTATTTCATGACTCTGTTCTTGAGTCCACAACCAAAGACTGAAAAGAACACACTAAAACTCAACTGGCAATTTTCCAGGGTGCCAAAATGATGTTTCCTAGATTTAGCTTGCAGGATTTCTAGCGTATTCCAAATTATGAGACTCTTAATGGCAACAGTGGATCAGTCCTCCTTTTACAAGTTACAAATGCTTTTTAAGAGCCTTTTTCCTCACAGTCCCTTGACTTTATAACTGCTGTAATTAATGCTGACAGGAGCTGTGCTCCCTAATTTTTCATGTTTTGTAGAAAGAAAGATGTACCATCACTGGTTTAAAAGTTAGAGGAAAAAAGGAAGTTATTGTAGGAAAATAGCTGGGTGATTAAGTTCAGTCATCTGAAAATTTACTTTATGATTGTTCTGACAAACTTCTCATGTTCCTTTTTCAGGCTGCCCCTAAAAGTCTGACTGGAACTATTTGGACCATTCTTCTAATTCCTAACCTTAAACATATTCATGCTACTCTACGCCCACTTGCTTTTGTGCCAATGTTTTATCCTGATCTTTATTTCAGAAAAGACATAATTATATTGTGAGATTCAGTGCCACAAGATGTTGGAGTTATAAAGGGATAATTTGGAAAATGTAGATTTACATAAGAAATATATTACCTCAAAACCCAATCAGGAAGTCCATCAAAGGCTATTGAAATACATATATAACTTTCTGCACTTCAGATTGAGGATGCAAAGTAGAAAAAAAAATATACATCTACACTTTTTGATCCCTATATTATTTGCCATAAGTATCCACTACTGGCTACTAGCAAAGAAAAGGCACTGGAACAGAGATACCTCCTGGGCTGTCCATAAACAATATTTTCCAGGTAAATATAAATCCAGCTAAAGCTCTTATACTAGTCACAGATTCTTTTCCACTTAATTGTTTTTTCATTTGATCTAAATTGCCAAAGAAACCCTTTCATTCTAAATATTGAGGTAGACTGAAGATCTCCAGTGTCCCTGCTAGACTCTGTGATGGAATGGCATTTTGTCTTATAAGAAAATTAAGGATAGCAGTGATTAAACACTTTTTTTGTTTGTTTTCTTTCACTGAATTCTTGAAAAGGCCTCTAGATATTAAATACAAGCAGTCAAAACCAGGTCCATGATGAAATTGTTTGTAAACGAGGCCATAAGTAGTAAACTTTTCATTAGCATTGTCCACATTAAAGAAGTTTTCCTTTGGATTAATTAACTTTTTCAATAACTGTACAGAAGACTGAATGTGGCTTGACAGCACTTGATGTGACAGTAGCAATAAGACCAATCTTTGCTTCTGAACCACGCACTCTGAATGCATTGCCATGGGAACACTTATCCCTTTGCCCCTTTTGTGCTGAGATTCATTGCTTTGAACATGCCCAGATCCACGAGGCTGTTGGCCTGTATATTTTAATAGCTGACAAAGAAGAGGCTGTGGGGGGCCACAGGAGGAGAGACAAGATGCTTGTGTAGCCTGGAGCAATACGTTTATGAAAATCCCCTCATGGTCTCCTGCGGTCTGAATCAGGCTTTCAGTGTTGCCCCTAAACTATGACCAACCACGGATTTGTAACACAAAACACATTTCCCTACGGAGTTAGCAGGCAGGCAGGAAGCCCTGCCAGGAAATTATATCTCTTGGCAGATGCACTACAGCAACATCTTCTCTCTAATTTAATGGGAATTTATTCAGGCAACAGGTGCAACTGCAACCTCTGAAAAGCTGATGCCAGCTCACATCTCTGAAAAACAGGACATGCTTCTCCAGAGAGCAAGGCGAGAGAATGATTAGGCTATGGCGAGATTAAGGGCTAAAGGCTGTTTTGTCCTCTCAATGAATATGTTTTACTCCCTTTAAATAATAGGATTTGGGTTGTTGGGTTTTCACAGAAAACCAAATACTAATCATAGCACCGTGGTTTGGGTTGGAGGGGAACTTTTTAGGTCCTCTAATTCCAACCTGCCCCGCAGGGACCCACTATCAGTCTTTGTATTAAAGGTATCATACTTGCTTACTACGATTACAATTACTTATTTACTTAAAAATAATTGCTGCCCTGATTTGGATTTTTTAAAAGGGAAAAATTTATTTGTTTGCATTAAGTGGCCATTTCTGGACTCTATGTAGTATTTTTGCCTTGCAAAGGTTTTTGTAGTATTTATCATCTTGAAAACCTGAGCTCCTTGGCTCAATTCAGAGAGAAGCACAACCAATCCTAAATCACTACAAGCATCCTTGCATCAGGAAAGTGCTGTGGGGAGTAACATGACTGAGAAGACTCCAGAGCAAAGAAGATAGTGCAGAAACATAATTAAAATTCCTCACTTTTGTTGGTTATTCTTTAAAACTGCTCTATCTCAATGTTATGAATGAAGTATTCCTATATAGAGAGGTTTTCAGAAGTTAAGCAGGTTATTGTCATAAAGATTAAAAGAAAATTTAAGGATGCAAAAATCTGGAGAATTTTATCAAATTTCACTTCTAAGAAGAAGAAAAATTAAGTGAAAATTTACCAAAAAGGAGCAGATGTCACTCAGTGAAGCAACAGTAGAGCAAGTGAAATTACAGCCTGAGAGGAGCTTCGCCCAGAGCCATAATTTTAGGCACTCAACACCTACCATTAGGGTCAGATTCAAAATGAGTTACCTGATGTGTGAAAGTCTAATACATCCCAGTGGATGTTTTCCTAGCTAAAACCTAGCTTTCAGAATGAACAAAAGAAACATATGCTTCTGGTTTGGGACACTGAGCAGCCATTTGTCAGAGACTTTTCAAAAGGATTTTCTTAAAAATATCATGATATGAAGATAAATTAAGACTCAGTATCCTGCAAAAAATAGGACTTTGGTCAGCAGAATATCTCCCAACGGTTTGCTTTAACATTTGTATATTTCATTTCAATACTATTTTATATTTGAAACAATTTTTGGTACTGTCTTATCATTGGTGTTATAAAAACAGTTCAAAACAAACTTAAACAAAAACTATTATAAAAGCTCCACTATCATTAAAAACAGACAAAAAGAAGACCTCATTTCCTGTCTAGGTATTTAAAAAAATATGTCTTCAATCATATTCAGAAGGAAACGACAGTGTAGTTCATAGCTCCCATCATTCACACAGCTCAGCACAGAACACTTTTGCTGAGATTTCTGCCTATACCAGGAGAATGTCACCAAAAATGTACCTGTTCACCTGAAGCTGAGAGTCAGTAAATATTACACTGCTGGAAAGAATTGCCCTTGGATCCTGAAAGTGTTACTGTAATTAAGTGAAAAATATATTATTATTTCAAGGGCCAATCTTGCCTAGTTTTGCAGAATCTATCCCAGCAATTATGGTGATGTGTCATCAGCTGCAAGTTACTTCAATATCTTGTTTGCTAAATATGACTCCTACATAAAAAAGTGTCTTGGTTCCTTAATTTGCAAAATGCTTTAACATATAAGCATCAAAGCTCTTTTAAGAGCTACAGAAGTGTCATCCACTCTAGGAGATAGCAACAAATTAAATTGGGAGTGGAAAAGAGGAGGGAAAAATTATAATGGGTGTACAGAATATCAGAGTATTGAGTCAGGAAGGTACATTTAGACTAATGAAGGGCTCCTTTCAACTAAGTGCACCTACCAGGATTAGCTCACAGTTAGATTTTGATTTGGCACCTGGGTTTGTTTATGGGAATTGCAGTTTGGGTTGCTCTCGGGTCAGGGAAACCCAATGCCTGTCACTGGGAGACCATATGTTCCCCCCACTCAAACCCATCAGACATCAGTAGGTGAGCACATTTTTGAAGCAGCAGGACTAAAAATACCATAGTGAAGGTAAATATCTCCAATCAGAGAGAGTCAGCACAGAAAAACCCCCCTCCCTGAGGTTTTGGGGAAGCGCAATAGCAGGAAGGTGCAGTGGAGTCCTGGTGAGTGAGATCAGACACAATAGAGAGCATGCTGCATTTCAGCAGTGGATATTATCACCTCTGGAAGGAATAAAAGAGCTGGATAACCCACAATCTTTACATTTCTGAGAGCCTTAAATCAGTGACAGGCAGCATAAGGTGAACTGCTTGAATAAAAGACACTGTTCCCCGAGAAAAGCACAAAGACAAAACTCCAACCTGGCAACAGAGCAAAGAAGAAAGAATTGATGCTCCCACACTATTCTCAGCCCCTGAGATTTTTTTTTCCCCTGCCTATTATTTTTTTATATAAAGAGATTTATTCTCATTCTCTCTCATGTAAGTAACCTTCTCCTTAGGGAATTATCAAAAGTGAGAATGATCAGTACTGGAATTTAATAAATTTGGGTTCTAATTAGTTTTAGTAGCTCCTACATTTAATTTTTTTTTTCTCCTTTGTTGGGAGAACTGGATTAAAATCAGATTGCAGAGCAATAATTTGGGAGGAGAGTGACCATGCCCAGCGAGAGAACATGATATACAGTGGCAAGCAACCCCAGGCAGCAGCTATGATGGAGGAATCAGATTTCAAAAGGGAATTTCACATTTCCCAAGATGTAGCAGGACATAATGCTGCACTGATTCACACAGATGTGCACAAGAATACAGCAGCCTTAGAGGTGGAAAAAATTTCAGCTAAGTAAGAGGCAGCAAAGTTAATAATGCATTTATTTTAAAGTGTTTCCATTTAGTTAGCTATTTTCTCTATATATCTGACCTCAAACATTAGTGCACACCTACTAATAACCTTAATTTATTACATAGAGTGCTTTGATGATTCCTCTGTCTTAAAATGGGCTGAATCAAAAGTGGAATAAAGCACTCCAGGGAAATCCTGAACAATTGTTTTATTCCAACAAGTTCAACCCTCCCTTAAGCAGCCATGTTGCTGAGAATCTACTGAAGGTGGGAGACTGTTTCATTGTGGGAACTGAACATCATGCAAATATTAATAGGCAGTGGAAGAGCTGGACTACAATGGAAATCATTTTGCAGCCTCAGCTATAGGTTTCTGTTCAGAGATTAAAGAGAAAGGAGTTTAAACAGTCATTGCACTCTCCACAGAACAGGTTTGCCAAACCAAAAAAAGTAGACCTCCACGCCTAGAAGAAAAACCTGCTTGTACCCTTCTGAATCTTAACCATCAACAGTAAAATAAGTCTGCCTCTGTCCAGGGGAACAGAGGAAAGAAAACTTGTGATGCAGCAGAAAAATGAACTCCATGAGCTTCCCTTTGTCATTAGAGCTTTCTTGAAGAGTGTCATTTCCAAAGAAAAAGACGCACTGCAAGTACTGAATGACATACTGTACTCAATTACGGCTTGGTGATGCAATCAGGCAGGTTTTAAACATCAGCAGGGACAGTAATTTTCCTTACAGTGCCCACTGAAATGTGTATTTTCAGGGAAAAAAAACCAGACAGTCACATTTGACACTGAAGACAGAGAGCCCATGCCTAATGGGCTGCAGAAAAAGTCTAAAAGCATTCATCTCTCTGAGCTCCCTGAGTGACCCCAGCAGTGCAGCTGTGGCTACCAAGACACATTGCTGCAAAATGGGCAAGGGACACGTGTGTGAAGGACAGTTCAAACCTGCACACTTGGTCAGTTTTTCAAAACATTTTCATGCAAGACATCAGATCGCCTCATAATTCATGTGAACAGCCAAGTGCAGCTCCCCTCAGCACCGTTAATGTCATAAACTACATTCTGCCAGCCAGAATAAATATATTACACATAGTAGCAAACCGAGCTCTAAATGAGAGGCATTATTTTCTATCTGTGGGATGCCTTGGAGTGGCTACCTGAAAACAGAGGCTAGACAAAAATAAGAGAATAAAAGCAGGTGTTTATTTGAAGGGCCTTCAAAGGTACACCCTGGGAGTGTAAAGCCTAGGAGGGGCTCCACCCAAGATGGAACCTGGGTCATGGGTTCTTCACACTTTTATAAGTTTGGTCCATTTGCATATCAGGGTTAATTCTCCAATTATAACTTCAGTTAATGATGTAATTACCCCAAGTTTGCCCCTCCTCTTCAGAAGCTTTTAGTTTACACATTTTGGGGCCTGGGACAACAAAGTGTCCTTGAAGTGCAAACCTAGAGAGGGTTTGTTGTGTCTACCCAGCATGAGAGAGCAGCAGTTAACAGGCCACACCAAACTTCAGAGTTACACACTAGACAGTACAGGATTTGAGAAATATAAAAATTAAAACCTAAGGCATCATGTGTTCAGACGCTGTGTGCAAAACACAGACAGGTGTAAACCTATAGTTACTGACAAGGTATTCCCAAACTTTCTGAGGGCTGTACTTCCTGCAACACTGAACAGCATCACACCCCCAATCTCCTACACCACAGCAGCATTAACCCCCTACAGAGCCATACTCAGACAGGGGACAGTCACATGAGTCACCAGCAGCTTCATCACTATGACAACCTTAGGACAGAGGCAGTGTTAAACATTTCCTCTGTTGCTGGACACTGCTCTGAAAATAGTGCTGCCTCTCCAAAACAGAAGAGATGACCAGCTTCGTCAATTTGACTGATTATTTTGTTTTACCCAAATTCCAGCAGTCCTTTGCTTTCCAGGTTGGTGCCCCACAATGTGGAGCACACAAAATCCAAGTACAAATTGAGCTTAGTAGAGTAGCAATGAATGTTGAAATACTTACTCTAGAACCTTCCTATGAAAAAACCTGGCACAAAGCAGGATGCACAACCCTCCCATGAATGTTGCTGCTTTGCATTCAGTCTGGATACACAGAATACTCAAGTTTTGTGTAGGCATATTTCAGGGTAGGCATGTCTCTGTTCAGTAAGAGACAGGGCCAAGAGCATAGGAAGATGAGGCTGGCCTCTGCCCTTGGGTGTGCTGAGCACACCAACCTCCCTGGAAGTGAAAGACAGCATCACTGGGAAGTCTGGAAACAAACAGCTTTATTTTACTTCCTGTGGAGTGGGGCAAATTGCAATTCACCTAATGAAACGGGGTCTGAAATCTAGAGGGGAAGGGAGAGTGAGATGGAAGATTTTTTTTGTATTGTTTACAAAGGCCAGCATTGGTAAACTCTGGGAAGGGGCAGTGAAACAGTGACATTCTCCCATCCTGCAGTTCAGGACTGAAAACTTATGAAGAACCCAGCAAAATAGGAATAAAGATATTGCATCTACATGCACCTCCCCACAGTAAGCAGCAAGAAAGGTCATCAGTGACTTTTATATTGCAGTTCAGAATGCACATGAAAATCTTGAAATTGCTGTCGGACCCACACACACACAAAGCCCTTTGAAAAGCAGGTCCATGTCTCTGTTAAGGTCAGCTCTGCCAGGAGTCTCTTCTCCCAGGGCTGGAGGAGCTCCCAGTAGTCCTCCAATAAATATGAAACACACGATGAAACAGAAGAGAGGGTTGGTGGTTTAGCTCTCTCGTTGAGATTTTCCTGTGTTCAGTGCACTTGGCAATATAGGGCAACCTTAAAATTGCAAATCAGAGCTATCTGCCAACTCTGCTTGGCTTCACCACAGAAAGAAAACCCTGAACTTCATCCCTCCATGGGCTCTCTGCCTGAGGAAGCAGAACAACTGCTCTGCATAGAAACTTTGGCTGAAAAAATGTTTAGAGATGTAACTTAGCAGCTGAAGACTACTGTAGTGATATTGCATGAAAGGCAACTCATTCTTTTTTCTTCACTGTATTTCTAAGCAGGTCCTTATTGGTCTAACCTTTTTGGGGGACACAGATTATGGATATTTCCCTGGCATTGATAAATACAAACTCTACTGCAGATTTCAATACCTAGGATTAGTTTTAGCATCAGGATTAAATATTTACCCTCCATAGCCTTAGAGAAGAGATATCTTTGAAAATTCCCGTTGATCAGACCATGGGGTTTTTTCTTCATTCTAAGCCTGAGTTTGTCTGAGAAGACTTTAAGAGTTATGAAGTATCACAGCACCTGCTGCAATATATGTTTATACCTGGACAGACTGAGGTCAGTTCTAGTTCAATCTACTCTAATTCTAATTTTGAAATAATAACAGCCCTTTTTATTAAACAGCCAATTCACTCCTGAAATACAGGATTTGAGAAATATAAAAGTAGAACTCTTTAGATTCAAGGAAAAAAAATTAACATTTTACCCAAAAGTGAAAAGAGTAAATAGGCAATCCTTTCTTTTTTTTCCTCTCTTTGTTATACAAGAGTAGAACAGCAGAACTTCAAAACAACTAAGGCAGAGAGAAAGCACCAAAGCCTTTACTATCACTTGTTTTGAAATAGAGAGCAATTCCCCACCCTCCCCAGCCTTCAACTCAACCTCACCGTTGAACTCAGCCCTGTAACACTTTTCCTGTTGCAGTGGGTGGAGGAGCTGAGAGACAACAGATAAACACAGATAAATCCACATGCTGTGACATATTCATTTGTCTTGAATCAATAGTCATGAAATAGCAGTACTGAGCCTGTGTGTAATAAATAGCAGAGATGAGGTGGACACAGCATGCATCCACAGGGGTGCTCTACATCACCCACTTACAGCTGGGGAGTGGCAAGAGAAGAAATTAAAGGGCGACACTGTGGTAATTCTAGCTAATTTGCCTTTTATCCCATCTTTTCTGCTGTTAGCAATATCAGCACCACTAACCAATTCGTGGGCACTTTAGGAACGCTAATGAAGGTGGAGAAGGTGCCTGTTTGATGTGAACAGTTGATTTTACTGCACCAGCTTTTCTGCAGGGCACATGGAAACCCGGGGAAGGCAGACAGCGTGAGAAGCAGGGCAGAGCAGTGGATGGAGCCCCCAGAGCTGCTGAGGGAAGGGCACTCAGCCAGCACTGGCTTTTCCACCAACCTGCTGCCTGCCTTTTGCCCTCTGCAAATATAACAGGAAGATAAAGGTGTTTACTGCAATTTAAAACAATTTTGGGATGCAAAGCCTGCATAAAATCTGTCTTGGAATTATGCATCCCTACCAGCAAGTCCACTGTCTCCAGTTCTCTGGGAAAGAAGGAAAAATGAAATAGCAAAGCAATGGTTCTCTACCCTAGTGCCACACCTCTGGGCCCTGATCAGCCTCCTCACCTCTGCCCGCCATCCACTGCCTACCAAATTCTATTTAATATTTCATTACTGTCTTGGATGATGGACTGAAGCATGTAATAGTAAAATCAGCATAAGGAGATGGGGGGTACAAGCAGGCTGAGGGACAGAATCAGAACCCAATATGAACCTGATAAATTAGAAAGAAAGCTGTAAATGAATGAGATGCATTTCGATAAAGACAAGTTCAAACCGCTACAACAGAGTAAGGAGAAATTGAAAACAAAAATACAAACCACGAAGCAGCTGGTGATGCAACAGAAGAAGTGATGAGCCCTAGGTTTGTAGCAAAAGAGGATATGCACACACTGACCATCGACAGTGCAGACAAAACAGCAGCCTTGAACTCCAAATACATCAATGCCATGACACACACCTCCTAAGAGTTAGTTCTTTGTCACTCACAAGTGCCCAAGTCTTAAAGTGGAAAATGCACGTTTTTATCATGTACTGAAAATGTACTACATGTGATGGGAGTTAAGTGTCATAAAATTTTGTTCTTTTATTTTGAGATTATTTTAACTTCTGAGAAAACCATTTATCTAGAGCAGGAAAAGCAAAAACAGGGACCAAGCATATTAGAGCAAACACAGGTTGAATGTTCACATAGTAGTGAGATAGAGATCAAAGGAAATGTAACAGCAAAATAAGCAGGCAAGGAGAAGCTACATAAACCTGGACTGTCTGAATCTGTGCCAGCACAGCCTGCTAAGCAGGAACCTGGCAGATTACACCAGCATGCACCAGAGGACTCTTGCCCACTTGGTGTTTGCTCGTTCTTCCCCTCACTCTTGCCCTCAGTGTGGAAAACATTCAGCCCTTGAATTTCAAGTGCCAGTGTTCGCCAGCCCCTTTTCTGATTGCTTCTCCTTTGTTTAAATTACAAGCTCTCAGCAGCAAGCACCTTGTTTCATATTATGCTACAAAACACCCACCACTGTGCTGATGTTCTGGCAAAGACAGACAAGACAATGGTCTTTCAAAAGGCTGATTAAGAAAAGCTATTATTCATCTCCAGGGCCTCATACAATTCCCTTCAGGAAGATAAATAGTGCTACAAATATAGGCCTTTGTGAATAAGGCACTGAGATGATAAGAACTTAATTTCCATAGGAGGAAAGATATACATTTGAGTTATGGCTGCTTTTATTCTGGTATATGGGTTTCCAGACAGAATTTAGTTGCAGCTTCACTGAGNAGAAAAAAAAAAAAAAAAAAAGAAAAAAAAATATAAAATAAAGTCATGTTAAAACATATGGTATCTATACTTTACTGAAGAGACTTTTGGTAGCAACCACCATGTGATAAGAGAGTCGATAGTTAATGAAGAAGTCCAGTAAGTTTGTTGAGAGATGTGAAACTGTCTGGCCTAACTAACCTTGAATTTTATGTGAATCTTCCAAGTATCTTCAATAAGTCAGCTAAAACAAAGGCTACCACTGGAAAGAAACTAGACAAAACACACAGTTCATGAGTTTCTAAAGGCTCTTGAAGACTTGTTTCCCCTTAAATATTTGCTGGTATTATTGCAAGTTAAACACCTGCATCCAGAGGAGAAAAGGACTTTGGGTTTATAATCTGCAAAAGTAATGAATGTTCACAAAGAGAAATAGATGAACACGGTTTGTGCCAAAGGGAGAAATGGAAAGTGCAAGTTTATGCTGTTGAAGGATTCTGCCTTCTGATTTTAGGAATAAGGCCCATCTGGATTTTTGAACTTTTCACAGCAGTGTCAGACAAATACGTACTGTAAATAAACACTCCAGTTTAAGTGACTCCAGAACGTTTTCCTTGTTTGTACAGGGAAGTTTGCATGGAAAGTACACTTTCTACAAACAGATATGTTTTTGTCTTCCTACAGCTTAAAGATGTGGCCATATAGAAGAATTCTTATAGGCACCACATGCACCAGTGCAGCTAAAGTGGCAGCCTTCACATCCTGCATGGGGTTTGACCTGAGTTCTGCCCAAAACTACTGGAACATATCACTCACCACACATTAAAAAAAATTCAGTCCAAGCAGACCTAGCACGTTTCCCATTCCAATCTGAGAAGCTGGGCAATGGACTCAATTCCCAACTGTACCAAAGGGATTACTCTGAAAAACTCTCTTAAAGAACAAGAGCAAGCATTGGATGTGAAGGAATTCATGAGGGAAGTCAGGCTGAATTCCTACTTTCTGATGTGAGAAAAGCAGTGATTCCTGTCTCTTCTGTGAGATTCAAAAGATTATCCTAGAAAATCTCATTTTTTATGACATAGCTCTCTAGTGGTGGATTTCTTTACTTAAAAAATACAACAAATGCCACCAGAGCCTAATGTACTTGATTTTGCCAACACCCTCAGACACAGATATTCACAGGTGACAGTCAAGGTTGTTTCCATATTAAGACCTGTAAAAAATTTATTTGGGGGGGAGTCCTTTCCTAAACAATTAAAACTCAATTAGCAATTCCTCCTGAATTTTAAAAGACTTATCCAAAGAGTTAAAAATGGCTATCAGCTACTTGGATACTCAATGAGACTGTCAAAATAAACCTCTGCAGATTTCAATTCCTCTTAGATCCAGCTAAGAAAGAACCTGCCCTGAACCTGGTAAATTTGGGGGGGGGGGGGGGGGGGGTTAGTTT
>VXAD01007717.1:421810-536124 GCA_013399195.1 Dicrurus megarhynchus | reverse complement strand
GGGGGGGGGGTTGATAATTTTCCTTATACTCTCATGAGCAGCAAAGTTTCTCAGCTTTCAGGTGTTTCCAAATCACTTGAGCTGTAACATTTCTTTTGAGGTAGCTAAACTCTACTGAGATATGTCCTGTCTACTGCAGGGCCCTGCAGGCATTTTTGATGCTCAGCTACTCAATAATTATAAGGTAAAAACCAAATGGAAATTAACTTCAGCCGAACCAGCCTTTATCATTCTGTAGTTACATCTAGAGAGTTGTCAGATGCTGAACCAGGGCCGTTCAGAACTGTTTTGATGAGAGAGTCAGAACTAAATAAATAGATTATTTTGTGAAAAGAAGTGAAAAAATAAAAAAAAACCAAAAAGAATAAAAACTGCTAACATGATGGGTTTGGACTTATATCACAGAATCACAGAATATGTTGAGTTGGAAGTGACCCACAATGACCACTGAGTCCAACTCCTGGCCTTGCACAGAACACCCCAAGGATCACATCATGTGCCTGAGAGCATTGTCCAAACACTTCTTGAACTCTGTCAGGCTGCTTGGTGCTGTGACCACTGCCCTGGGGAGCCCATTCCAGTGCCCAGCCACCTTCTGGGTGAAGAACCTTTTTCAAATATCCAATCTAAACAAGTGTTATTGACATTTTATTTAGATGGTGATAATTAAATGATTCACTCTGTCGACAGCAATAAGACAAAACCAGAAAGTATTTAACATTTTAAAACAGGACCATACATGGGCACACTGTAAGCTTGAGCTTGTTAATAGCCTGTATTTTCTGTCTGTAAAGATACACATATAATTCATCTCTGATGAACCTGCAAAATCCCCCTAATCAGTAAAAGCCAACTGGATAAATAAAGCAATTTAGCCAGCTGCACAGAACCAACTCATATTATCAGCAATCATTATTATTATTGTTGTTTCTGAGTGCTGAGAAATTGGAATATTATTATCAAAACCCACAAACAGCCACAAAGAAATGACAGTTATCTTAATGATTATTTTAAATCAAACCAAGACAGTGTAACTGGGTGGGCAGTTATCACTGTGGAAGTAGCTGAGCAGAGTATCAGAGGTGGGGTTTCTGTCTAAATGTGATGTAAACGTTTATAAAATTCTTGTCCCACAATGCCACAAGAATACCTTTCATATTTCCTTCATGTGCTGTTGGAGGAAGATCTGAAGGCTTCAGCAAAGCTAAGGGATAGAAATGCTAAATATCTTTCTGATAACTGAACAAAAGTAACAAAACTGATGAAGAAGTGAAATAGAGCTGTGGGAGAAGAGTGAATAGACATATAGTTAATTCAAGCAACTTCAGAACTACTTAATACCAACAGCAGAAATTTTTGGTGTTTTTTCCTCACAGATTTAGAATATGGGCCATTTTCCAGAAAAATTAATGACAAAATCTCATTAAATTCAATGGAACAGAATCAATCCTTATTATTCCATCTTTAATGGCAGTTGTACCTACAAAACAGGTATCTAAGGGGACTTAAAGCAAAATAGCAAAATGTTGAGAGATTATTTTGTGCAAATGAAAATGACACTGAGATTTTAAAGCACAAGGATAGAAACTGTAGACTGGGGAAAATGAAGATACAAGGGGGGAAAAAAACCCAGCCTAACTGTTTTTGCAGGCTGAATTGATCAAGGCCAGAAGGCAGAATATCTTCACAAAGAGATTTCCAGCACAGAGAGACGTCAACAAAAAGAGATCTGTAGGTTGAAGCTCACAATGTGAATTATGGATTAAAATAATCCTACCTGCCCCTCCATGATTTAGCCCATGTATACCTATTATAGGACAACGATTCATCATTACTCTTTCATCTTGGTGTTGGGTATCTCAGAGATGGCAACCGCAAAATAAAGCCTATCTGGCTTAAAAATTTCTGCCCCAGAAAGAATCCACATCTTGTAATGTCAAATGTAAAACCTCTTGTGGGCCCAGGGAGGGCAGGACCCTCCTAAGCCTGTAAGGAAGCTTACACCACTCTGCAGCTGCTGGGGTTTCAGCTGCCCTCTTTCTGCTCCACAGGTCCAACAGGTAGAGAGTCTTTTTCCAACAGGCAGATCACCTCTGATCACCTTATATCAGTTCTTCCTTGCCTTTGTACCTTTGAAAATTATTTCTTCAAATTTCTGCCTTGCTTCTCTTATCCACCAAAGTCACTTCCATTTAATTAGAATTGTTTAAATTTCAAGTGTGCTTCTAAAGAATGTATTTTAGTTTCAATAAAATATTGTGTCTTATCTCTTGGACACATTATTGGGGCTCCCACTTTCCTCCATTTCTTTTCCTTTTATATTCCGCGGTATGCACACTGTCCCCTCTGTGATGCTCAAAAGGTGCTCTTTATGTGCCTCCACACTGAGTCCAGGGATTTAATTTCCTAATTTTTTCCTTACAGGCAGTTTCTAATTTCTTTTAAATAGAAAGAGTTTCTCTTTTGCAGGCTAATACTACTTTTCTCCCCCTTGGTGTGACACCTCTGAACAACATTAGGATTGCTGATCTCACCCCATGCCCACTCATCTCACAGGTGCTTACAGAGACAGAGAGACCTTCCTGGCATTTTTATCTCTGTCACTGCGGTTAACTGATTTAGCAGTTCTGCAAAAAACTTATGTCCACAAAGGTGTGAAATTGTTCATTTTGTGGCCTCGGTGGAGATCCACAGACAGGCAAGGCCCTTACACCTGGCAATGTCCTGAGGAGCCGTGGAGGCCTCCAGCGCAGTGACCGCTCTGCTCAGCTGAGGGAAGTAGAGAGTGGGGCTGCTGAGGCTGCAGCTGCCATTAAAATCAGTATAAAAACGCTTATCTTTCATTTTAGAAAACTGTGAGAAAATATTTGATTCTATTTCTGAATTTAATTCTCCATGATTGTTGTAGTTGCAAAAGGAGAGGACATTTCCATGAGGAAGAAGCCAAGAGCACTGTTCAATGAGGGGGAACGTGATCTGTAATGGAACCTCTGTGAAAACATCATGAGACAGTGTGAAGGCATCTGGTTTATGACAGCTAAATAATACCCAAGTCTACTCATTTTGGTCAGTGTCAGAGCTGCCTTGCCATCTGACAGTCATCTGCTTTCCTTTCCAATTCCATCACATTAGGGAAGGGGCTGGAGAAAAATTTGAAACCACACAATAAACAATAAAATAAATAAAAGAAAGCAAAGTATGTTTATTAAATCAAGCATTCTATGCAAGATGTTTAAGGCAGTTACTTATAGTGTTTGCATTTTAAAAAGGTCAAATTAAATTAACCATTATTTTTTGCCAGAGTTGCCTACAATAGTCTCAGAAATTTAATCTAAACAGGCTGATATAAAACATTAATTTGCTCCAGCTCCCTCAATCACTCTCTTACTGGACACAAATCAAGTGCAGTGAAGGAGGAGACTCATCTTTGGTTTATTTGTGTATCTGGTAGAAGAACTATTTGCAGTTAGGACTATTACTATTATTTTTTAGGCATGGTCAAAAATAAATTGGCTGGAAACAAACTGTGCTTTCTTATTGTTTCTTTGGGCGAAGTTACAGAAAGCAAAGGAAAACAGTTTTATTTCCGCTTGGCAGAAGAGTGCTCATAAATTTTTGAAATGGCTCAATTGAAATGCCTACAAACTTCAGTGCTGCCCACATGGAATGAGAAATTTTTGATTCACTTATACATCCATGAGCCCAGTATAATATTTATATTGGAGAAAGATGAGGCAAGAAAGAAAAAAACTGCTGTACTCAAGAGAGAAGATTAAACAGTCTCTTGACGATAAAAAAATAAAACAAACAAACAAAAAAAAAAGAGCCCTAAGTACATTCAGTATTTTTATTTCCCTCCATTGCTATTTTTATTTTGTTGTCTGTTAGTCACAAATATAATTTAATCAATGTTTTCTGTGATATTTTGTCTGAGATAATTGGACACCTTTGTAACCCCTTAGCTGCTCCTAGAAGACAGGGAATCACAGCAGCTACTGGAAAACACTTCCATTATGGAATATCCAACACTTCCAGAAATATTCTAACGGTGAAGCGCAGGCCAACAAGAACAAACAGCCTACCTATTTCTTCCCTGAGGATGCAGCAGTCAGGGTCTCTTACTTCTACAAAGCCACTGATTTTCATGAAACTTGTAGAAATTTAACTGTCTTTCAGATCTTCAACCTTTTGCCTGGAGTGCTTAAAACTTGACATTACTTCTAGAGATTTTGCTGTGTGGGACGAACTCCCCTGGCAGGCAGAAAACTTAATTTTTCCTTCAGAAAATAAGCTAAAATAGTGTCTGGAATATGTTTCTCCTAATAAACTTACCCTTGGCCAACTGGTCATGTGGGTTTCTGAGATGGGAACAGCGTCTGTCACAACAATGAAGTCCTTGAGTGCAGCATATTCCATTTTTGCAGTTGTCTTCACTGGGCTCGTCTCACTCTTCAAAGATCTTGTAATAATCTATGCAGGTGGAGAAGGAAAGAACATTTTAAGGTCGGTCACACCTGAAATCAGAGTTTGGCAGAAAAAGCAAAAAGGAACATGGCAGAAATAGCCAAGTCTGCATTAATCAGCAGAAAACCTGGCTGTCAGGCTTTGACAATTGATTTAACTTAGATTTAAATTTAGCCTGATAAGGATATTTTTAGTTGCTGCAATTAGTGCATCTAATAAAACGCAAAGAATTAAAATTATGTTTAAATGCAGATCCTGGAATCAATCAGAACAAACACAAAAAGGTTATTCCCATGGGTGTTACACCTGTTTGTAGGCCTCAACCTGTATTCCCAAGTGAATCACTGGGAGCCTGATGGCTGATAAACCCAGGCAATGGTTAATCAATATTATTTTTTCTGATACACCCTTCCCACCTAAAATAAAATGTGGGAAGTTTTATTCATACTGATCTAACATTATGAAAATAAGCAACTCTCAACATTAATTCAACAGTTCCACCTAACCTCAGATGAGATAAATATTGAAGGCAAACTTTCTCTGTCTTTTGGGCAGAGCAAAACTGAACACACTCAAATTTACGCCTTGGTTTTTCAAGTGTGAATTTGTCTGTATGCAGGAAGAAATGCAGATCTTCGTGATGCAAACTTGTACATTTGTGCAAAAGTTCTATCATATCTGTAAATGCTTGCATACAAAATTGCTATACTGGATTATAGACAGGCTTAATTTCCTTAAACAAAGGGAAATAGAAATTTTAAATTTAAGTTCATAACAACTTATGATTACTCAAAGTTCAGTGATTTAGGACTAGGTTCTGAATATGACTTGGATTGAATTCTATGTCAACAACCGCCATGGATAAAACTGGTCCACACTTATTTATTTATTTGAGAGAGTTTTCTTTTCCAATTAAAAATTTATCCTGACCAAATAATGCACATTGTCAAGAGAGCCTGCTACCAGGGGAAAAAAACGAGTGTACATTCAACAATTTGGAGAGTTTCTGACACAAGAATCTAAACAAAAATAGTCTTTGTAAATGTGTAAGGCACTGAGCTAGATGACATTGCATTACAGCTGATAATAAAGAGGCTTTTCCAAAGCAAAGCAATCATTCAGCAGTAATTCCAGATCATTCCACTTGAAAAGTCTCTGGAGGTTATGCACACGTTTTATGTATGTTTGTGCATACACCTCCCTATAAATTAATATACACTCAACATCACACTTTGCCAAACCCCCTGCACTCCCAAGACATCACAAAGGGAATTAAAAAGATCATAGAATCATCCCCCAACCCGTGTTGGTACTGGGGGTCGCCCCACCCCACCTGCAGCTGAGTTATTAAACCTCCTGAGATTCCCATTGGCCCTCTGCTCAAGCTTGTCCAGGTCCCCCTGGATGGTATCCAGATAACATTGTCACAATTAAATGTGCAATGTAATACTTCAAAAGCAATCTACTTCAAGGCTAAAAATATCAAGGAGACTAAATTAATTTGAGCTTTAAACTTGAAAAGATTTCATGCTTCTTGTTTGTGTATTCTTTGCTGTTTGGTATGGCAAAAGCAACAAGATTAAAGCTTTTCTAAAACAAAGTGCTAATTTGTTTATACTATATATTGGCAGTAATCCAAGTGGGGAAAAAAAAAAAAAAAGCTGTCTGGCAAGAAGGTCCAAACCAAGGAATTGAAGATTAGGTTCCATACTGCATAAATAAAAAAAAGAACTCAATTGGTTTTCAACAGTCAGAAATTCTCTGCTATCAAGGCCATCCTTGATCTGTTCCCTTGTGATATATTCCAGAAGAAATCCCATCCACACTAAGTTCCAAAGGAATATGAAGCATTTACTTCTTTTTGGCAAATGTGAATTAATAATTTGCAGCACACCTCACTGTAATTCCTGTCCCAGAGGTATTCCTTGTGCTGGAGTTGGGGCAACAGACACTGAAATTGAGATGATGCATCTGTGTCAAAGTATTCTTCTTAAAGGCACACACCTGGACTGTTCTTCAGGTGCATTTCTGTGCTGATGGATCACAGATCAGATCACCTCTAAGGTTTTGCCACCTTGGACATCTCAAAGGCACTAAAATATTGAGTTGAATTAAGTCTCCAGAACTAAACAACATCCAAACAACACTTCCAATTGGACAGCAGTTAGTGGAGAGAAAATCCTGAACCTCTAAATATGAGCTTTGCTTCTCTAGTCCATTAATTGCTCTTCATAATCTTGGTATGCAACTTAAACTTGCCTGGTAATATCATCCTTCCTGTTCATAAGTATGACAGCAGTTCACTCACTCTGAAAGTTCTCAATATTTAGGCAGTTTGTCATTAAATGTTTGCAAACATTTCTTGTGTTTTACCCTCAGTCTTCAGGAAGGAGCTCACGGTAATGGCAGGAATACAGGTAGTGGGAGGTGCATCCACTAATTTCCTGAGCCAGAGATCTGAAACAAGAAGCTGTTTCTCTAACATAATTTTCCTCTGTGCTTATTGACATGGAACAGTTTTCACTAAACATAAAAACAGAGTGATTTCAAGGTTTTGAAAAAAATGTTTACCACCTGTCTGTCCTATCTGAAAGGTCTTACCTCATTTACAATGAAGAAAAGAATTAGCATACTTTCTACCTTGAAAGAGACGTAAATATTTGCAGTGCAGACAGGTCAGAAACTTGCTGGGTTCCACCTACTCGGGCCAAGAAACAAAAATTTGTGAGGAATGTGTGACAGACAGTGAACTACCTGAGAAAACATGTCGTGTCTAGAGGCAGGGTTTTTCTGAGCAAAGCCAAACCTCCAAAAAAGCAGGGCACCAGTTCTTCTAGACACAGACACCAGAAAGCAGAGCTGTCACTATTGATATGGACATGACAAGTGCATGTGTATTTTGTGAATGGAACAGGGGAAGACAGGAGCAGCAGGCTGGGAGACCAGGATGGGGCACAGATTGCTTGGCTGTGGCCTTGTCTGGAAGAGAGACATCTTGACACCACCTTGCAGCACTTCCCTCCAGCAGCCCGGGATCAGCACATTTCACGTTTTCAGAATCACAATCAAAGATAAACAGCCAGGGTAGAGCAATTCACTCCAGGGAAGGCAGAAGGTGCCTGACAACCAGACTTTCTCCATTACTGTGGAGTTTAAAGCAGCACAGCAAAACTGCACATTGCCCAGGCAGCTGAATGTCTCCATCACTGCCCAGGTGGCTTGAGCATGGCAGGGAGATGAAGCAGAGAAGACTGATCTGGAATGCCTCAGATTTCCACTTCAGTCCCCGTACAAGCACTGACATGCTGGGTGAACCCGCACTGATCCCTGTTACCTCCATACCTTTGTTTGCTCTTTCATCCTTTCTGAACTCTGAGGGAGCAAGGACTTTGAGGTTTGATCTGTAAGCTTCAAGGGTAACCTGCAGCACTTCAGGAATTTAAAACAAAAAGTTTTTTTTACATCAAAAGTCCAGTTACAGATTTCTTTGTTGGTTGTCACCTTGGATGCCCTTAGTACCCAGCAAATAGCCCAAAACTCCACAGATGGTAAAATGCAGGCAAAATGACCCTTGTGGTCTTTCTGGGTGGGCAAGATTGTGAAGATCTCTAACTCATCTCCACAGTGACACATGTCAACTGTGATCAGCCATGGACAGCTTTAGACTGAAATGGAAAAAGACAGTGACAACTGAATAAGAGCAGCAGCATCTGAGGCTAGAAGGCTCCAGGTAACAAAGAGTTGCTGAAGTGAGAGCAAGACCAAATCCCTCTTCTACCTTTATCTGTTGGTTTCACCCCCAACTCTTGGCTATTCTTTTGCCTTGAAACACTAAAGCCATCACCAACATGTGAAGGGCATGAGGCCTTCTTACCTAGTCAGCAAGGCTCTTGTGTAAAAGCGCAAAGAAAAGCTGATGTGAACAGTTGCAACAATGAAGAATAGTCAGGGATCCCTCAGGAATTCTCACATACTGAGCCAATGTTTAACAGCAACATAAACACAGATTTCAGGAATGTCTGTGAAGATGAATCCACTCCTACAAAAGAGCTTACAAACCAGTTAAGAGAACAGTATGATGCCTTAGTTTTTAACTTTTATATTTTTCAAATCCTGTACTGCCCAGTGTGTAACTCTGAAGTGTCGTGTGGCTTGTTAGCTGCTGTTCTCTCACGCTGGTTAGACATAACAAAGCCTCTCTAGGTTTGCACTTCAAGGACACTTTGTTGTCCCAAGCCCCAAAACTAAAGCCTTGAGAGGAAGGGCAAACTTGGGGTAATTACATCATTAACTGAATTTATAATTGGAGAATTAACCCTGATATGCAAATGGACCAAACTTATAAAGGTGTGAAGAATTCGTGACCTGTCGTCCATCTTGGGTGGAGCCTTTTGGCTGCCCAGGGTGTACCTTTGAAGACCCTTCAAATAAATACCTGCTTTTATTCTCTTATTTTTGTCTAGTCTCTGTTTTTACGTAGCCACATCAAGTCATCAAGTAAAAGAGAAAGAAGGGCAAGGAAGGAGGACAATGTGATTATGTGGTGGCTTGGGAATCGAATACATTATCAACGGAAGGTAACAGAGTAGAATTTTTTTGAGGTTTTGTTGAGGTTCTTTTAATGCAACTATACTAACTTTTAATCTATAAGTAGTCAAGGTCTCAAGTCCTTTACCACAGAATCTCATTCCAACACAAAAATCCCTTCTGTGAGAAGACCACAAAACCACGGGCTGAAGAGAGAAAAGTAAATGCTGAGAAATCAGTGTGGGAAAGTGATAAGCTCCAGACCAATATTCCTGCTAAATCAGCAAGAAATGACAATATTGGGGCAAAAGAATCTGCCAAAGCCCACTGTCACAAACCAGTATCAACATGGTGGAATACTCACCCACTCCCACAAGGTGAAGTCTTGCTCTACACAGATAGATACCACAAGCCTGTATTTACACCTGGTGAAACACAGGAGCCTCTCCAAGAACTTCTGAACACCTCTCTACCCACCTGTCAGCCCCACCTATCTCCTTACACATCAGTATAACCCTCCTTCCTCCCCCCACACCCAGGGAACCGCTGGCCTTGGCCTAGTTAAGTCTATCGTCTCACATTAGGGGATTTATTGCCCATTCCCTAAACAACTTCAACCTACGGATTTAAGAGGCTGTTATAGGTGAAGGTGTGTGTGTGTTGCACTCTGTCACCAAGATGAGGGGGGGGGAAAAAAAAGAGGGAATTTGGTGAAAAGGCATTCTGGCATCTGACATCATAATTTGGAGACAACAGCTGAGATCGTGAGCAGCTCCATCGTTTCTGTCAGCCTGAGGCTTTCGGTGAACACTGAACTGTGTTTGCTTCAATCTCGATAAAACTCAAAAAACCCAAAAGGAGGAGCCACAAAAGGAAAGGTGTCCACTGAATTACACAAATTAAAGGTCCATGCAAACTAAACGTATTATATTGAGGATACTATTTAATCAGCAGCTCAGTTAATGCCAGCACGGTGCCAGTGACCCTCTAGGCTTTATGATAGACACAAACTCTGCCTCTTGATGTTTCCTGTGAGCTCTGATCTGCTGTGGGTCTCAGCAAACAAAATGACTGCTGAATGCCTCACTCTCCAAGCCAAGTAATGGAAGCTCCTCTGTTTAAGGGACAGTCCAACGGGCACCTAAAACATTGTTTTTCTGTCTAACCTCTGGTTTTCCTTCTTTTCCATCCTGCTATTATTCAAATTACAGCAATGTCTAGAGTCTACAGTACTTCCACCATGCAGACACAGGAAACAGTTGTATTTCCAGCTGGAATAAACAGGAAGAAGTGTAGATTTTAAGCATATGCTGAGAACAGAGACGTGGCTAGTTTAAGTGTCTTGTCCAAGGTCAGCAGTGAAGTCTGATGGCAAAATTAATCTATGCATTTTCCTTAGGATTAATTCAGTTCAGGAAGGGAACTCATATTTTTCTGCAAGGGCTGAGTATAGGAGAAGTGCTTTGCTGGAACATCAGGTTGGAGTAATATACCAGGCTTTTCTTCAACAAGGAATAGCACCAACACTCTCCCCCAGAACGCTCAATTTAAGGTCATGGACTTCAGCCAGCTTAAAACCAAACACATAATTAAGACCTTGGCTGGAATGAGGTTCAGTTAAGCCTGCAAACTGGTGCACAGCCATCCCCTGAATTCAGACCACCTGTACTTTCTGCAACAATCCCTGTTCCCAGATATTAAAGGGAGTTGCATGCAGATGCATCAATAGGAATCACATTCATGTGTCAGGAAGGTATAATTTGCTACTCTTAGGAATCAAAAGAGGTCTTCCAGATTTTCATCTGCATAACAAAATGAAAATTGCTGTTCAGTTTTATTCCTTGATGTCTTGCTGATTTCTCCCTCCCACTGAATAGCTAAATTATTTTCCAGATATATTAAGTTCACTTCCCTGAACTTTAATTTTCTTAATATATTTTTTGCCCCTTTCTTCAGCTTCTAAATGCTTGTGTAAAATTAAACTTGTCCACCCTCACCAGCACTCACCACTTTCCTCGATTTAGCTGCCTCTGGAAATTTCCATTTTATTTCTCTTACAGATCAAACCCAAAGATATTTAGTAAAATCTGAAAGTTGCTAAGCTGGATATCTTTCCTTTGTATCTGCGCCTGGATATTCTAGTTTTCAGGCCACGTGGCAATACCCTCCCATAAGTCAATCTGAAATAATTTTTAACTAAGCATTCAGTGCAGCTCCTCTGAGCTCCCCCTCTGAAGCCAAGGGACTTTCCTCACCAGATTCTCACCTGTGCCAGCACAGGTTACATAGCCCGAATGAAAACCTCGTACTGAGCTAAGAGCTTCTACTCACCTTCAAAAAAAACAAGTGACAGAGGGTTTCGTGCAGTCAAATAGCCCTTCACGACTTTCTAACCTTTCTTATTCCTCTCAGTGGATTTGCTTGTGATTGCCTCAGTGCAAACCCTTAGCACTGTAAGTGAATTTTTGTTGAATGCATTGGTGGAGAGCTCACATTTTACTCCCAGCACACACTGGAATCCCTCCTATCTCACTTAACAACACATTCCTGCTTCTGTTCTTTACAGCGCTTCAAAACTCAAACATTTCTGTATTTCTTTAAAAAATACAAGTACATTCCTTAACAGTTCTGTCACTACAGTTTCTGCTTTCACATCCAATATTTTTATTCCTGCTGATGTGCAATTTCAAAATGACTAGCACAATGCTTTTAAATTACAAACATCCTCTAAATAGGTTATTTGCTGCCAAAGCACTCAAATTTATCAACTCCTCCCTTGGATGAAGGATTCAATGCTAATTTTGAAGGACAGTGTTATGAAGGTACATACAGCTATTGCAGCATTTATTATTTAAAATAAACTATCATAAACACATATAGCACCACAGGCACCTGTTAAGCTTGAAAGAAAAGTAAAACCCACCGAAACTAAACCAACCATATGACCCTTGAAGGATTTTTCTGGATTTTAAGTGGAACACGGGACTGCATGATAATTTTTACATATATGCATTTTTATATATATAAATAATACTCCTGATTTGTTACCACAAGGATCAGCAATGTTTACCTTCTCAAATACACTTTGATATAAGTGCTGCCTACAGAATTTTATCTAAGGAATCCACAAAAGACAGACAAATCCACAAAAGCAGCCTCCCAAGGATTTGGCACAAAATAGTCTTCCTAAATCAGGCTACAATCATTACATATAAGCACAGAGTTTAAGGCAGATTAATAAACTGCTTACAACACCATCAAGCCCATGAATGACATCCATGTGGAGGAAGCTCATGATTAACCCCATGAGGGGCTTCAGATGATAGGAAAACCAATAATAATTTGCACAGGAGAGAAAAGAACAAACAGTTCCATCTCAGCCTTATTGGGACCCAAGAATCCCACTTAAAAACCAGATTGCAACACTTTTACTGTAAAGCCCAACAGTTTCTTTGTCTCCCTTGTTTTTTTTCATACAATTCAAAACATTAAACATGATGAAACATCTTTCTGGCTTATTATATTAAGGTAAGAACTCCATTTCATGAAATCGGAGTCATCCTCAAGAGCTTTAAAGCAATTCCAGAGGAACCAGAATAACGGGGTTAGAAATCAAGTATAATTGTGTATGGGACAAGAAAGATTTCCTCCTTTCTAAAAATTAGATTTTTAGGGAAACTTTTCTGTTTTGTTATAGAATTATTCCTCCATTTTCCTCCAAAGAGAAATATCAAACCTGTCACCTTGTTTTAGCTCTTCATCTGGGTGTTCAAAGCAGCTAACAGGTATGAATATGCAAGTTTTGAATTATGTACTCATTTTAAAAGACCATAACATCTCAACCACTTTCCTCATGGCCTTTAATCAAGTGCCTTATTCAGTACTTAAACACTGTTCACACAACTGTCAACAACATAAAACCAAGAAAGCAGGAGAAAAGGATGAGAGCTACCGCACAGGAAATTAACAGATTTATGACAACAGCAACAATTGTGAATTTATAGGTACCCAGTGAGTGATAAATCCTTAAAGCAATCTGTCATACATATCCCAACAGGTAAATTGAGGTAGAAGAGAGAGATTCACTGTTTGCTTACACTTGATAGAAAACAATATTTATTGTAAGAACAATACATGGTGTGCTGTGCTTTAACTATTTCTTTCCTTGTTTAAACTTGGGTGTTATGAATGTTGTGACTGTCATTTAACAAGTCGTGCTTACTATTTAAAACAGCATTCCTTCCAGACAGACCCCTCAGTTCCAGAAGTATTGACAGAAAGGAACATCTGAAACAGGAGTGCTAAAGAGACTGACCCTACAAGGAAAGACAGATCTGCCAGAATAGATATCCTTTGTCTGAGAAGGAATATCATATATACCTGGATAGACACAATTAGCTTTTCAAAGGGGTGTCTGACAAGACAGAATAATGGTCCAATTGTTAGGGCCCCAAAGTAGGACTTGAGGCAGCTGGTTTCAGCTACACCTGCCATGATGGGTAAATATGAGTATGAATATTAGAGAAATAACCCATCAAGATAGGGTTGGCTCAGAAGGAGACTTCTAAGAGAAGCTGCAGGAGTCCAACCAACTATCAACAATTTTCAGACTCGTGCCAGTGCCATTATATCTAATGAAGGGAAAGACTAACCAGGAAAACATTTGGGAAAGCTCAGGCTGTTACCCAGTGCATCTAAGATTTTTACTTTTAAAAGCAGAAAAAAAAAAAAGCCAAGAAAACCTTGAAAAGACAGAACACAAGTGAAACAGTGACATCTACCTGATTTTCTGAGGGACTTACAACAAGAGCTCTCACCAAGACATCCCATGCATTTCCACGTGTGTGATCTCAGGAGTCATGAGGACACTTTAGTGGCCACAATGATGTCTGTGTCAGTGCTCATCAACAAAGGTAAGATTGGAAAGGGAAGATCACGCTCTGGAGTTCTTTCTAGTTGTGCTCTGAACAAATACCATCCAGAAAGAAAAAAAAAACATAGAGTGCACTCTCTTTAACAAACTCTGCTTTCTAGATCTGGGGAAGAAAGAAGCAGTGTTGTCTTGCTTAAGTAAGGCAAAAGCAAAATGGAGGCAGAGATCCAGCGCTGAGTGGCAGAGGTCTCCTGTAAGATCATTCTTTTCAGCATTATTTGCATGGTGATTTGACATGTTGCCGTCAGACTAACTTACCTAATGACTGGATTTCACAGCCTGCTTGCCCTGCTCTCCTGTTTGCTTTTATTTTTGCAGGCACCAGTCTGTGTTTAGCATAATTTCTAACCAATTGCAGTACTGTGTATCAAATCTGCAACATGATACAGGAGCAGAAACAGCCTGAAAGCAAACCTGGTGGCAGCCACCACTTGTACTTCTCTGAAAAAAAGGAGGAATGGCATCTTAGAGCAGTGCTGGTCTCTGCAGGACAAGCTGCCTCTTATCCCAGGTGCTGCTGCCTCTGATCCCCTGCCAGACAACAGGTATTTATTTCAAAAGCATCTTTTAATAGAAGCAGGAGCTGTGAAATCCTTAGGAGAACATAGCATAAGGCCTGAGATTCAAGAAGAAAGAGAAAACTGGGAATGAGAACATATTAGCATTTTTTTTTAATTCTATGTATCTTTTAGGAGAGCTTGCTGTATACACCAGACTGACCTAATGCTGTTAAATAATGTGAGTGCTTAAAGGTTTTCTTCGTTAATTAATTTCATGCAGCAACAAGACTTTTGCCTTGTAATCCTTCTGTTGCTATTTGTGGCAACTTGTGGTGTTGCAGAGGTACGTTTTGAAATGCAGTCCCAGGAGAAAATGAATGTTTTGGGGCTCTGACCAGGTAGGGACTTCATCTGTCAAGGGTCCTGGAAGGTGTGAACCAATTCAGGCAGACAAGAGTTAAAAGAAGGATGCTGGGTGATTTAAGGGCAGTCTGCATCAACTTGCAATTTGTGAAGTAACAACTGTGCCTTTGAGGCCAGATGAGACAGAAAGTGTAATGCCTTGAATTTAGGTGGTTGAGACCACAGGGACACAGCAGTGCTGAGGAGAGGGAGGTCTTCAGTTCCTTGCTTTTTCGTTATATATAAATCTTGTAATTCCTTCTTCTCCTCAAACAGTACACCCATAATTTAGATTTCTAAAGCCCCAAATTTAAAATCTACAAAATGCACATTTAAATAGTACAAATAAATTATGTATAGGCTAAGGATGTTAGGGTGTAAGCCCACAAGGAACCCTAGGATAGTGTTGTCTTGGCATTAATAAATCTTGGATTAGGAAAAGTGACATTTCACCAGCTACCCAAAATTCAAACCTGTCATCACTGATCACTTTATTTTCATTTGACTGAGCACTGGTACAAGGGTATTTAAATCTTGATATTCTTCTTACTAGCCATAAAATGTCCCATTGTTTTTGCATTCTTCTCTCTTTATCTTGATTTTATCTTGTCTCATATTAATTTATATTCCCTTTAAATATAGAGAACCATGAAAATGTGGAAATCAGGGCAATCAGTAGTCCCTAGAGCACACCTTGGCTGCCATGGAAAAGGAGTAGACGACATGTCTAAAGGGGTGGAAGAAAGTTAACCCTCTTTCACATGAGGGCAATATCCAGGGAGCAAGAGGCTGCAGCTACTGAGGAGAAAGAAAAAATATCCTTTACCAATTTCTTCTTATTTTGTTGAGAATCAATGATTTATTCAACCTTCCACCTGTAAGTGTCCTTCTTGTGCACTTCTGACCAAGCACAAAGAATAGTTCATAGTCATGTAAGGCAAATAAATGTTAGAGCAAATCTCAAAATTGAGGTCCATAACAAAACCCCTTTCCTATAATTTTCCTACAGACTCCTGGTAAAGTTGCACAGCTTAGCCTTTCACTGACCCACAGGAAAAAGAGATTGAAGGCCATGTAAATAGGTCAAGGCCATCACTCTGGAAGGGGAAAGCTGTGTAAACAGTGAAATAAATTATCCCAAGCAGAGGTCTGTTCTACCATGGACAGGTTATTACAGGTATCCATCCTAGCTGGACTTACATCCACTGCTCAGGGGATGTCTGGGCACTCTCTTTTACAAATGCTGTATTCACCAAGCCCTAGAGTTTATAAATCTCAGTCCCACTCCTTCCCATCTATAAAAGATGTGTGTTAAACCAGCCTTCCCAGGGCCTCTTTGTGCAGCAGCAGCTGTATCTCTAACACCAGTTTCAGTGCCTTTTCTCACACCTCCTCAGCTCTGTCCTGCCTGAGGTGTGGACACCAGAACGGCACCAAAGTCTCATTCCCACCACAGATCTGCACAGGAGTGCAACCATTTCCTCCATCCTCTCCCACTACCTCTCCTGCTGAGCAGACCACGCACAAGGTCCTGCAAATCACCCCTTTAAACTGCTCGTCCGAACAACTTTATGAGATTATTCCATATCCTTCCCTCTGCTTCCTAATTCTCTTTTCTGCCCAAAGCACAAGTGAAATGGCAGTTTTTACAGCAGATCATAATATTTTTAAGCCAAGGATAACGTATGCAGATAACACATGAATCTTTTTTACTGGATTAGGGCCATTTCCATGTTTACCATTGGATCTCTCCCCACAAATGATGGTTCAGCTACAGGCTCTTTATGATCCAGCTCCAGTGCTCTCACAATAGAGCTGCACAAACAGGCCTTCCTGCAATTTCCCACTCAGGGTGTAAAAGTAGAACAGATCATTAATTTTCATAAAAGCAAGCCAAGACTCAAACACCCAGAAGGGAAATGCTGAAGTGCATCCTCAGTATCAGGCACATTATTTAAGTACTAGCAAGAATAAAGGCTTAAATGAGCTACACCGGCCTCAGTGTCATTACCAATACCTGTGTCCATTAATTACATCTTCATCTCACCCTAAACCTTTCCATCAAGACTATTTTCTGGTTTTCCCAATTGTAAAGAGATCATGAAATGGCAAATATTAGTAATAAAATCACAAAGTAGAACATAGTATCTTTCAAAACCCATCACGTCAAATTATTAACAGTGGTTAATGATTTTTGGATAGCCAGCCCACCTGGCTTTCCAAGTTTTATTTTCAGTGTTTTACAAATGCACATACAATTATAAGTGTATGCTTTAAAGGAAGGAAAATGAAAAATGATGATTACTGCATCACAGTAATCTACAATTATCAATGAACTGTGACCCATCAACAATAAATAGAAAACACAAAATTTTAGAAGAAACCACTAAAGTAAATTTGTCAGCTAGAAAACTTGAATTTAGGAACATAAGCAGCAACTGCATCTAATAAAACATGAAAAGAATACATTGCCATAGATGTGGGTTGTGATACCACTGCTTTTTGCTTCGCTCTAGGTTCTTATTATTAAAGGCTTTGTTTTTGCAGCTACTAAATCAAGCAATCTCATGATTCTGCAGGTTGGAAGAATGAATAAATCTCCACACAGGCAGAGACTGACAAGGTCAGGCTTTAATAATCTTTTTTGTTACTGTGTAAAAAGCCCTTACGTAAAGGCTGACAGCATCGTGTGGGAGTAGCTCATCTGACTCTTCACATCCAGTCAAGGTTCAGAGTGATTTTTTTGTCCATTATCAGTGGTTCTCAGAACATCTCTAGATAAAACAGGTCCCCAGCAACCCTGCTACTCTCAGATTGCTTCACCTGAAGCTGTTTTCCCCTTTTATTTTCACATTTCCTATTTTGTTACATGCCTCCATTTGTCAGGAGACAATAATTTTTCTTTAGTCTTCCAGCACTGTCCTTAATGCCACACTCCTACCAGTGTTGTCCATGTGCTGAGAACATCATTTCTTGTGCCTTTTCAGACTGGAGCTCCAGCAGGATGCTCTTTCTCTCTCTCTGAACAAGACAATACTGGCAGAATTTTTTTCCAGACCTGCTGAAATCGGGGCAGCCACATGTCAGACGTGAATTCTGAGTTTGACCACAACTGAGTGCTTCTTGCAAGCAGAGATGCAGCTTCGAAACTCTGTAGCAAACAGATTGTGGTACTTTGGTACTGGGTTGATTTACATTAACCACAAATATATTCTAGTAGCAATTAGTCATGGAGCCTTCTCCACTTCTCCTGAAACATCTGTCTTTTCACACAGTTTCACAAGGTTTTGATCAATAAAACAGGAGATTTTACATTTCTGTGTGGATATTCAGGAATAATATTTAGCTGGCAAGACCCCATTAGTGTTACAATATTTCTCTTTGCAACGTGAATATGTTTGCAACATTTTTTTCGTTACCTTTAAGTTTTTGTTAATACTTGTCTATCCATCTCAGATAATTGAAATAAAAACACTAAATAATATTTCAGACCTCTAAGATTTTTTGACAGCTATGTTACCACACACTTATCAATGTGTATTTCTTAGCTAATTAAAGAACTGCATATAACACATCTATTACTGCAATTTTTACACATTAATGAAGACTGACAAGAAAAAAAATAAATATTTTGAACCTAAAACCTCAACAAACACCCTGCAAGCTGCTTTAAGGACAGTGTTTCCATAGCAATTAACATAGCTACTAAAATTTCTTCCTCACTGTCAACCAGTGTTATATGTTTGATTAACTCACACCCAAAATGTTACCCTCTCTTCTTTTTTACTACGAAAATGCTAAGAACTTGATTATTTCTTCTTGATTAACAGCCTCAGTTGTCAAAGGTGGCAAAAAAATCTTATTTTTTTAATAAGTTAAATTTAGAGAGGTTAATAAGTAAGCTTTTTCTCCCCCCACTTTCAATCCCTCTTTCTTACAATAATCTGTTTTTTAAGGATTCTGTCTCAAAACAGCATGCCTAATTCTCTTTCTCATCTGAGACATCTGCCATTTACAAAGGGAAAAAAAAAAAATCCTTCTCTAATCAAACCTAAAAAGAAACATTTCTGTATATGCAAGATGAAATTAATTTAGACATATGAAGAAAGGTATGGTTTCCCTCCTTAAGCAGTAATGATTTGTACAGAAATAAAATTCCCCAGAACTACTAGCATATAATTTTTTCCCAAAATAATTATGGAACTGATTCACTCTTGTATTACTTCAGTCCCAAAATACATTGAAATCAACTGACTTCAAAACTAGAATTATGCAGCAATGAATCAGTTTATATATATATATATATATATATATATATATATTTAAACCAAACTATTTCCAGATATGTGACCTTTTAATATTAAACACCCTCTGCAACGCGTGTATTTCTGTACCTGAATATAAAAACTACCCGTGTGTGCTCTAACTAAACCTTAGAGAGTCTTTTTGTTTGTATAAGAGAGAAACTGTAAAATACTGAAAATTTATATCAAACAATGAAGAGCTCCATTTTCTCATCTTCCCTCATAATGGCCTGCAAGTTCTTCTCTGTTCCTGGCTTCACAAAGAGGAATAACCCCCTTTCCCTAAGGATCCCTTCCTTGGGCAAATATTGCAGGGCTTTCAGATTCCACATTCTCTGCAGTATCGGTTCCATCTCATGAACACAGATTGTTTGACTGAAGGGTGACAGTGCCTATTTTGAAAAAGGATGCCATTAAAACACACATGCACTAACACAGAAAGGAAGCACACAGGATTTGACCATAAGAATACTTAAAACTTTAGAGGTTGTATGAAAGATATTAGCAAAGGAGTGAGCTTGAATTTCTGCTGATTTTTTTGAGTAGGCTTGCCAAGAATAGCAGTTACAGTTAGAAACCAAGAATTTTGTGAGAACAAGAAATTTTTTTAAACCCCCGCTGTTGAAAAGATATCTGCTTATAGACCACTCACTCAAGGCATGCTTGATTGCACAGATAAATTCACTGTCATATTACAAATTTAGTATCAAAATTGAAATTAAAGTTGCACTTTATTCATCCATCCATACATAAGAACACACAAAGAAAGATGCATTTTCTGAGCTATGTATTTGCCTGCTTAAGCATGACTCCAGATCCAGAAAATCTTTCTACTTACTCAGTTTTCATATGAAATGTGTCAACTCTATCTTTAGAAAAAATAAGCAGATCAAAACTTTATGCAAATCATGTAACCATGACTTGATGATGATTTTTGCCAATGGGCATCTTAAACTGACACGGATATTGGATTAAGTGCTAGAGAAGACAGGACAAATCTGTTTTTACAAACAGAAAGTGCATGATTGAGACTGAGAGGCTTCCACTCCAGTCTCTGCACCGTGCTGGAAGCTCTGAGTGTGGCCATCCTGTGATAACAGCTGTGATAACAGAGATTCACTCCTCTCTGCCTCCTGAGGCACTTGTCTCTTACTGTCTGAGCAGCAATCAGCACAGACACCCATGTCCTCAATTTAGATAAAACAAAATTACCAGCCAAAAACTGAACTGGTTTTAAATGACAGAACACACATGTAAATCATTAATGCATTGGGTCTGATTGCTGGTATCAGCTGGAGGCAGTCAGCAACATCCACCATTACTTTCCCCAACTCCATGAGAACATAGCAGTGAAACCAGTTAAGAAATCTATCTCTCTTGCCAAATATATGTATATAAATACATTAATACTCTCTCAAGTCTACAGAATCCACAGAAATAATGGAAATCTGGAGGCAGGATTCAGGTTAGTGTACCACGCTAAGAAGATACTACATAGAGCATGGAGCATCTGATTTATTCATAGGAACATCCTAGGACCTCTACTTTAAATTTCAGACAGAATAAGGTTCCAGCTCAAGAACTACATGTGATGCATAATAAAAATGTACAAGCAAACACCACAGGGTATAAAAACCCACAACAGGCAATTTTTTAAGTAGTAGACGCAGTTGTTGCTTGATGTGCACCATGACAGTGTGAAATGTCAAACAAAACAGTACCCCAAGGAACATGGCATTGATCAAATCTGAGACTTTAAAAGGAAAGATTTCTCTTGCTGAGCAGACCTTCCTGATTTATAAGGAAACTGAATAAAAAAAAAATCACCTTAGCAATTCAGTGGAATTCGGAAAAAAAGGGCATTTTCAGCTGCTAAGCCAAATCAACAGGAGTTAATGGCATTCAACAAGAGATTTGCTTTCTGTTTGCCAGCTGGGACTGTGTGCAGTCCCAGTGCTCGATAAAGAACCTGAAGTCAGTGTGTATAATGTAAACAGCCCAGAGTTCAGTACCTATTGTGTTAGATAAAAGTCTGTCCCTAACTTAACAAAACTGAAACTGCACTTAAGCTTTTCCATTCTGAGAAAGAAATCCAGAAGTGGCAGAGGTTGTCCAGAGCTGTTGTGCACTCTCCATTCTTCGACACTTTCAAGACTCAACTGCATAAAACCCTAAGCAACTTATTCCAGTCTTTTAGCTGACCTTTCTTGCACATGAAGGTTGGCTTAGAAACTTCCTGAGGTCCCTTTCCGACCTCTGACTCCTATGTGCATACATGTACATTACCATTAAAATGCCATTATTTTAATAGCTGCAGTGTGACAGCAGCCATAAGGATTAGCAGGAGAAACCCTGCAAATATTTTCATGGGGTTTATTTAAAATACTTTATCGTTAAAAAAGCTGGAGGATAGAGCCCCTGCTGAATTTGCTGAAGAGTTTATGAGGCTTTGCAGGCCAGACATGCAGCAGTCTCTGGGTTGTTAACTCGGAATACAGTTTTAGGCTTACTGAATTGACACCACAATAAACTTCTGGTCTCTAAAAGGAGTTAAACTCAATATATTCCAACATAACTCCAAATTCTGACAATCTTAAATTATTTACAAGGCTACTGTACCCAGTTTATATTAAAATGACTTGCCTAATTAAGGAAAAAAACAAACACTGTTTTCTGAACTAAGACCTTTAATCTGATCATACATTTAACAACATGAAAAGTCAGCCTTTTAATCAGTGATCTGCAACACATCCATCCTTGACTGTGTCTATGGCTCGCATGCAATCTGCCAGAAGGAACACTGAACAAGCACCCAGTTTTTACAGAGTAAAAAAGAGTGGGAGACTCCCCCAAAAAATATATTACTCAAAATATGTTCCATATGTACGATCAGAATATAACACCTTGATGTGTAGTTTTATTTCTATGCCCTTATGGGCACAGGAGCATGGAGAAGAGATGCACTAACTCCGACAACCGAGTTGTCACTACCCCTGTGTGTGACTACAGAAGAACATGACAAATTATTTTCATTAGTTAACAGTCATTCAGCTGTTGCATTTGCAGTGTTGTCGTTTGGTCAAGAGAAAGGTCTTGAAAATGCTGAATGCCCTTTTTTACTGTGTTTTGTTCAAAGGCTGTCTGAGGTTTTGGGGGTTTGTTTGGGGTTTGTTTTGTATAATGTGTCTCATATTTTACATACTACCAATTCAGTGGGAATAAAAATGTTACCGGTGCAGGACAGACTTCTGACAGCTCAGCAGCTTCACAGACCCCCAAACCAGGACACCAACTCAGTGATAGGACTAGTCTGTCTTTCCTGCAATTTCTCACCTTCATATTTCTGTTTTTATCTTTATTTTTTAAATTTGTCTAAAGAAGACTGGATTTTCTAACTATTTTCTGGAAATCACTCCCTCTTTGCTGCCCTGGTCCATGCTCTCTCTCCACCCATGGCAAATACTCACATCTCACTTCTCACATTAATTTATTTGAGTACCAATTACTCAAAAGCTATGCTATTGCATAATACCTTTTTTTTTTCTATTATTTAATTACATTTCCAGCCCAAAAAAACTTCCTTATGCCTTCTATCTTGAGAGAATTCTGGGGATGCTGGAGGCACCTCGCTCATACCCAGCAAGCCTAAACAGTCTACTCAGAGCACCACACTCTCTCTAGAGCTGCCAGAAGCTCAACAGTGCCAGGGAATTATACTACAGCACAAAATCCCAGAAAGTGCCAGTTAAAAAAAAAAAAAAATTAAAAAAAAGAGAGAGAGAGAAAGAAAATTACCTCCAAACAAGTGTGGGAAAAGTACAAAGCCAACTGAAATTTTGTGCTGAATTCAGAGGCCTTATGGATCCAGACCTCTGAAGAGAAATAATTTTCAGTTTTGCACTGCACCCACTCCCTAGGATACAAAAAAACCACAGGCACGTTTTTAATGAAAGATGAAAAAAGGCTTATAACCACCACTGCTGGAGCCCAGAATGCAGAGAATATCTCTCTGCCTGTTTTGAAGAATAAAACCCCCCTGTAAACCAGCATTTCTGACCTTCGTCCGTGGAGAAAATTATATACTCTCTGGGAAGAATTAAAACCTACACTGGTGTGAATTAGGTGATGGGATGTTATGTGAGATTGTCACAGGGTGAAAAATCTAGGCTTTTTAGGGTTGGTTAATACAGTAAATAGACAAAAGCAAAAAACTTCAAAATGGAGTATAATAGTTGTCTTTTAGACCTTCTTCTTCTAGTACTCCATTTCCTGCAGTAAAAGTAGTTTGGAATGATTGGACAAAAAATTCTGCGGTTCCTGTCTACGTGACAGGGTGAATTATTGAACATTGGTAGAAAAAAGGAAATATCTTTCATTTTAAGTTTTAATTGGATAATTTACCTATAAAGAGCTTGTAATCAGGATTAGAGGTGGCCATTCTTGGCATTCTTTGCTCTGTGCTGTACTATGTTAGCAGTCATATTTCTCTGATAAGACTTAATAAACAGCTGTCTTCAAGCAAGGAAAGCTGAAGGTCCCGTTCATCTCCGTGCCTGGCAAAAAGGTTTTAGAATCTCCTCCATTGGGGGGGGTATAATTAAGGCAAGAAACGTGTCACACCACCAGCTAAAAACCACGAGAGAAAAAATCAGCAACCATAACATGGACTTAGTTTCTCCAGTCTAATATCACTACGAGAAATCCCAATGAGATATAGAGATTCCAATCAATTTTTAAAAAAATACTTCTAAAGCACGATAGTACGTGTTATAGATATTTGAGAGGCCACTCGATTTTCCAGTCCTTTAGGAAAACTCTTTGAGATGTCTGGAAAGCTGGATACAGAAAATCACAGGCATCATTTAGCCAGGATTTCCAAGAGAGAGGGAATGAATGCTTGTTTTTTCAAGAGTGGCAAATTTGGAGCACCAAGAGCCAAAGAAGGGCAAAAGAGCTTTCATCCCCCCAAACTGGAACCAACTGAAAAGACCAAGTGCACTAATTATTACCTACAAGAAAAAAAAAAGTCTATTTTCTGGTTTTCCTTGGAGCCCTGAAAAACGGCTTTAAGGGAGGTGTCATTTAAACCGGGGTTTTGCTGATGGCACAGAAGGTGCTGCCTCAGTTCTGGAAGCCAGAAAAAGATTTTACTCTGAATTCCCCTGACATCCAGGAACCATATTAAATGACACACTGGAACAAGAGTTACTCTGGTTTTATCACTGCTCTGTTTACAGGCATGGATATACACCAGTGCAAATTAAAGTGAACTTGCCTAAGGCACTTTGAATTTCAAGATCTTAAAATGACCAACTTCTGAGTCTTTATCAGCCTTACTAATACATTAAAACTACCCTGTTCCCAGAATATTCTTGTGTCATTCAACAACATTGCATTTACAGCTGCCTCTCTCCCCCTTTTCTTTCTTTATGTCTGTGGTTGCCTTTCTGTTTCTCCATAGCCTGTGATATCCCTCCAAGGAGCAAAGCATAACAGTTGTGTATTGCTCAGGAAAATGAACCCAGCTCCTGACTCCCAGCTGTGATATGAAAGCAACCTCACACCAAGTGAGATATTTCACCTGCAAATGCACCCAAGCAATGAGAGGAAAAATAAGAGCCAGTAATTCAAAATAAAAATATTCCCATTAAAGTGACAATTGGAAGCATCCTTTGTAGACCGCTCTAACACCACCAAAAATAACACAGCTGAAGGAAAATTAGTGTAGAGAACAAAATGGCTGTGGAATATTCCTATTTTCTGACTGGGTTATAGTCTCAAATGTGACACCAATATTAGTTTTATTTTCCTCAGAAGGGTGCCTTCACTACCTTGCTTTTACACCACCAAGGATTTTGTACTACAGATTTTGTACTTTTTCTTTTCCAGCTTATTCTTTTTCCTCATGGCACTGTAAGCTCCCTCCAATCCCTCAGCCAGACTGCTTCCCAGGATCCACACACCTTTCTGGGCACTGGAACTCTGTAGCTGAAGTGCTGTTTATTGCTTATATAAGGTCCTGTTTTACTTTCCTACAGCAACTACTTAAGGTTAAATATTCTCACAAATGCTTTAAGAAAATCAAAACTTGCTTCCTACAAGTAGAGGATGTTAAATAAAGGCTGAAACCTAAACCACTTTTTATTAGATATTACTATCATAGTGCTTTTGGTTCTGTCAAGAAGAAAAAGACAGTCAAGACACCATATGGATTAAAACTATGAGTCTCACAATAGGAAAAAAATCTGTTTTGCCACCTGCTAATAAGCAGATATTTTAGAAACAAAGACATTTATGAAATCCACAGGTTTTTAAATCTCTTTTTATGTGTAAGAGATTTAATAAAATATTATGTTTAGGGATTTTATCATAGAATTTTCTGGTTCTAGCATTGGAAGAGAGCTGAGGTGGGGCAGGGAATGAAAGAAGCAGGTAGAAATGTATAAGGTGTTAGCTGTAATATTTGAATTAATGTTTTTCTTGACAAAACCTGAAAGCCCTACAGCAGCATGCAGCCTAAAAGGGTTCCTAAATAAAACCCATCTCAGAAAAAGATTTGCTACATGTAAAATTAAATTAGACAGGCAATTTGAGTGTTTTCAGAAAACATTTGAACTGGTGGGCCTGTATTGCCCAGGATTGCCTAATTGATTATGTTGATGACCTCTCACACTCATAAAAGAGCAGCAGCTCCAACTCCTCATGAAAAACATGTCAACTGCCCCAGCTCTTGCAGAGATGGGGTCTGTTTGTTCTGAAAGTCTATTCTCACATTGCTCAAGTTCAGGAAATATTTGAAAAATCTCAAGTGTAATACACAAGCTCCAAAGTGAGAAAGGCAGAAAGTTCTAGTGGGACAGATTTCCTGGCTTATTGGTATCATTTATTAGTCATTATTGTGATCCCTCCAAAACAAGGAGCTTCTCTACTATCCCTTTGTTCATATTTTCTTTTTTTTTTAAGAATAACCTCTAAAGCATTGTTATCAGAAATTATCCTGCATTTGTGAGACAGTTACTGTTAGACTGACTTATGTCTAACAGACTATTACACATGTCACATCCTTAAAACTTTTAGAATCAACAGAGACAAGAGGAGAATAAAAGATCACAATATATGGATTTTCAGGTTTGTTTGAAGGACCTGTACTTGTAACAGACCTAAAGATGTTGACTATTTAATTTAAGTGCCTAGGGGCAATACTATTAAACAAAGAAACCCAAAAATATACTTATTAAATACTCAAAATTCCCTATTGGAAGCATAATCCAGTAAATGTCAAGATTAATTGAATCCTGCATTTAACTCCTTTTACTTTCTGAAATGAGTTGAATTTTGATTCTGTACAGAGTTATACTTCCTACTTAGTAGGTATTGCCATAACACTGCATGTGGATCAGAGCAATGAATCCGTAGGATTTATTGATTTGGGAGATTATTTTATCAAAATGTTTGTTCCCTTCAAGAGGAAGCCCAAGTCTCCGATTAAAAGTCTCCAGGAGCATGCTGGAAAGAGACAGGCAAGGTCTGGGATCTCCTGAGTGCTGAGTATTCATAGAAAGTGCCTGCAATTATGCAATTGGATAAATGACACTTAGGAATTATATCTATTTAAGATAAATTATGTTTTAAGCCCAGGTCAACACAAAGACACTGGGTATATGCAAAGTATTAGGAGTTCTCCATGAACAAATTAAAGAGCATGGAAGTGATCAAATAAGAGAATTCCTGGGCATTAATGAGACTTTTTGGCTAAGTGGAAGGAATAACTCTTAGAATAAAAATTTTCATGCCATGTCAGATGTTTCTACTATCCTATTGGAGAAAGTAAGCTGCAAGAAACCAAATTAGACTTTCTCAGGAGGTTCAGGGCCCCTTTTCTGAGAACTGACAACTGGTGGTGTGTGCATTATTAATTCTCTGCAAATATGAAGATAAAAAGGTTAATTTCAAGGCCTTGTTATTCTAATACTTCAAATACCACATTATTTCCCTGTCTGCTAGTGGATGTTCTTCTAATATTTCAAATACTACACACTTCTTCCCCATCTGCCAATGGGCCCTGCAGGTGCTCCAACACAGAGAAAAGCCTGTAGGTCAGACTATTAAGAACAAAAATCCTCATCTGATTTCACTGGCACCATCAGGATTACCTTATCTCAACAATTAATGTAATTAATTGCGAGAGTATATGACTGCAATGCACCTCTGTGGAAGATGTTGCTGTTGTATTCACGGGGTTTTTTTGGTTGGCACTTCAAAATAACCATAACCTCAGAGTGGAAAAGAGACACTGCAGCTACAATTTATTCGTTACCTGCCTCCAATGAAATGGGAGTATTTACAACTCCAAGAATGTGAGGTAAACAATTAGGGAGCTGCTGCTGTTTGCTGTTGCTTAGGGCGAGGGAGCACGCAGTGCACAACGTGAGTGATAACCAGAGCCGGGTGAAGGTTTCTGTGCTGGAGTACAAAGATCTCTCTCTTGATTTCAAGCAACCATCCAAAAATAAAACCCGTAAGAATTAGTTGTCAAATCTAACAATTCAATTCTTTCCCAATGCTGACCTAAGTCACTAGAGAACAAACATTCAAAATCCCTCGTATTCTAATGAAAGAGAATATGTCTCGTATTGCTGTGAGGACACCTTCTGCCTCCTCCCAGGAAGCTTGATGGTCTCTATCTTGAGAGATCATCAAATTCAGACAGGACAAATGAGTTTCTGCACCTTTACTCCTCTTTCTTCTGCATGGTAATTAAAACTGGCAGACAGAAATAATGCTCAGACTGATTTCCTTTTTTTCGGTTCAGTTAATGAAACTGATATTTTGCAAGTGCCTGTCGCTTTCATATCAGAGGAAGGAATTTTGCAAGGTATCTTCATTACTCAAGGCTTCAAGAAACAATGATTTAAAAGCTTGCATATTTAGGACCCTGAGCTCTGCCAACAAGGAACTTGGCTTCTAAGCTTCTAAGTCCTCTGGCTAATTTTGAAAAGGCTAACCTGAGTGTAAAGACATAATTTGTGGCCGTTAAAGGATGGGAAAGATCATAAGATGTTCTAAGTGCAAGTGCAGGCCTCCCCCATGATAAGAACATGCACTTCCCATGCCAGCTGGCAGGATAGATGCTCAGCATCCAACCAAATCCTACTTTGGCCCCCATTCAGATCCTCCCTCTTCCATCAGACCTTGAGCAGCTCTCCATGACGACAGGCAGCGCCCCAGAAGGACTGATTAAAGACCAGGCACAAAGCTCATTTATAAATTGTGAGAGTAAATTTACAGCTCCAAAACTGCAGAAAGGCATTTTACCTCTCTTAACAGAACTGTGCTGTGTTTACTGAAAATGTTCAGAGCAGGCCTCTTCCCCAGTAGACACAGAGGCACAGCTCCACTGGAGTTAATGGAGCTGGACTGATTGACACCAGTGGAGAAGCCAGCTCAGGATTTGACTGGTTTAATACTAAATAGATTTCATTCAGACTCTAATTTCAGCACTCTGCACCCTCCCTCAGGCACTCCTTTGATATCCTGCATGGCTAATTTGTACTCAACATAAAATATGCATGCTTGCTGTTGTCTCCAGAACTAAAATATTCAGCCTACCCGTGCATGCCAAAGACAGTTTCCCCTGTACACTTCAGAGTCATAAGAATGTGCTGTAACAGGCATCCCTGGGCATTTGGGAATGCACCTGAAAAATTACAAAAACATTTTCAACTGCTTACTGAGTCTCTAATTGCAGGCCCTGATGTGTTTACTCCCCATGCAATTGCACAGCAATTAAAAGAACCGTTTGCACACCTACGAATTCTGAATTTTAGCACATTCTTATTTCAAGAACTCAAATCCCACTGGAGCAGGACAAGAAAACTTCTTGCCTAAGGTATTTTTTTCCTAAAATGAGGAATAAGGACTCAAGAAGGGCAAATTCAAGAATGGAAGGCCTGTGCCTGAAAGGAAAGTCTGCAAAGGTGGAAAAGCATGTGGAAAAAAATCTCTTCCAGCTCCCACTCAGGAGCAGCAGTGGAGCCAGAGAAACACTGCCACAGTTCCAAACTGCATCATGTTTAACCTGACAGAGGTCCAGATGCTAACTGGACATGTGGCTCACAATTAAATGAAGAGCAGCACCAGCAATCTTATCAGTGCAAATGAGCACCAGAAAATACTTTCTACCTTATAAATTAAGCTATCACCTCCACTGGGTTAGGAGTGATTCAACTCTTTTGCTCTTTACAAAACACTTTGTGCAATCTCACCTCATTATGTGAGGTATTTTTATTACCAAGAGAGGAAAAATATTGGCATACAGCGGGATATATATTTGTAGATTTTAAGCTGTATAACACAAATAATATGTCCTAATATCTTCTATGATAACCAGGCTAGGGAAGTTATATCAAACCACTGTTATGGACTTAAATTTAGCAAAGACTTTGCACTGCAAGGTACCAGAATATCTCAGCAAGTCAACAATATTAATATATTCCACTCCATATTCAAGCCATATCCTACATAATTTTCACTGTTAAGCAGTGTGGCAGAAAGACCCCTCCAGTCTTGTCAGTATGATCTATATTTTTTGAAAAACAAATATTCTATGACTAATTTCTCTCTCCTGAAATAGCATGATGATGAAACCTGTGCTTTAATTCCTCTGCAGTTATAACTCTGGCTACAGCCTAGAGTTTAAGATACTCTTTGCCAGCTATCACAGGCTCTACCGAGCATAGATCTTCCACCAGCAAGAATTTCATGTGAAGTTGAATTTTAAGTACTAGAAGTAGATTTGCTTGGCAAATGGAAGTCTTACTAGGCATTCAACCACTGTTCACACACAGCCTGGAACATAAAAATTCAGCTGATGAAACCAGTATCTTGACAAAGAAAAAAAGACCACGAGCACATTACCATAACCAAGCTTTTTCCAGAGAGAACTCAGAGACAGCAAGTAAAGAAAAGGTATCACCTACAAGCTAAAACCAAAAGAAAAAGGTTGGATTTATATTTGGTTCAAAAACAGTGCAGGCTAACAAGGCACCACCTCTGTGCTAACAGAGGCTGCTCTGAGTCTGATCCAGGGTATGGCAGAAGAAAAAAACATTTCAATCATTCAAAAAAACCTCCAACCCTAGACTTTTCAGTTTTGTCTTTAGGTAACATTTCCGACAATACTTACGGGATTTTTCCTAATGCAGCACACTTTTGTCTTCTCAAAAGCAAAATTTTGCAACAAATTTGGTAGACTTGGTTGAAGTAAAGGGCTTCACTAACAAAAAATATACTAAAGTCTTTCTGCTTTTGTGAGCCTATATAATTTCTGATATAGGCCCCAAACCTTTTGGTTCAGTTGAAACAATTAACAGTGACAAAGTTTTATTTGCACATGAGAAATGTGGACGATGAGGCTGATCCACTTTATTCAGCTTCACCCATAAAAACACTATGTTGAACGTTAGAACTGGTCTCTACATAACCATGGAACCATGAAGCCAAAAAAGTTAAACCCTGCTTAAAAGAAAGAAGGTAGGCTCAGATTTAAAACCTCAAGAAGTTGAGGTTTGCCATAGTCAGTGTTAACAGCACAGGCATGGAGAGAATTTAGAAGGGTAAAACAGAAGAGCAGGCCTGTATAATGTCCTCTTTTACAGAGATATGTACTACAGCTCAAAAAAAAAAAAAAAATCCTAAATGTAATGATTTCCAGAGAAATCAGATGTGCCAAAACAACGCAGATCTTGTGCCTGAGTGAGCAGTGCACTGCAAAACCATTAATGTGACAGTAACACACATATTTTTCAATCATGCTACAAAGTCTCAGGCATTTTTCCATGGAATGGGCTGTTCCAAGGACATACAGATTTACCTCTACATTTCTAGAACTCCTCAGTTGTCTAGTCCTACTTACATTTTACTTTCTCTGTGAAAAATGCATGTTCGTTTATGTTTCTTAAACTAACTCTCACTTTGGTGCCTAAAGAAAACAGAACAACCAACCTCTGAAAACACCAGCCACTACAGCTATGTGCAGTAAAAATAAGGCAGATATTTTGAGGTATGGTCTCAGTATACAGCCCTTCAGGCAAGATTGATTTTCTCAGCAGCTTTCCTTTAAAATAAATAAATGTCCAGCACCACTGCCAGAAGATTAAAAACTCAGGTTGTTTGAGCTGGTGGGGTGGGAATAATGCATTGCAAGGAAAAGAAGCCTTCTGCAAGAACTTCCCAACAGCAGCAGTGACTGGTTTATAGTAACATAAAGTGTCTTGTTTGCCTGTGGACATCATGTGAGCCAGTGATTTTTGCTGCTTTTTAAATAAGTTCTGGAGAAGCTCTCATTCTTATTTCAAAAAGTTATATTCTCTGTCCACAATTGAAATTATGTATTTTCACGAAATTAAAAAAAATCCATAACGTACATGAAAGTGTTCAGATGAGGGAACAAACAGCTTTCCCTGGAATACCATAGGAAGAACGGAAGTACTTCTCATTTTCCTTCATTAACACCTGCTTTACAAACACCTTCGCATCAGCAAAACAATCAAACACCTTTTCCACGATCACAGACCTCAACTGAGAGTAGATGGGGAACGATGCCAAATCAACAGGAATTCAAAAGTGGCCAAGAGTCCTCAGAGCTGAACCATGGTGCACTGTGGAGTCTGACCTGAAGCAATAAAAACCTGCCAGTGTTTTGGATTTTTACATAGGCAGAGAAACCCACCATGCATAATAGATGTCTCTGTCTGGCTTCTAAGACTGAGCTCACGCTTTTCATGTATAAAAAATAAATGTGTTTCAGCACTGGCTGTTTTGGTGACCTCCACGAGACTTTTAATCAAATCTTGCATATAGCTGGGGTTTCAGAGATTATTTGATTTCTTCTCCAGAAAGAGCAAGACAGCTCTTGTTTCAATTAATATTTCAATCTCACAGAACACTGCATAATCAAAAAATGAAAGAGGTCCCCGCACTTTCAAAAATTGAACTCAGTAATTAAAATAAAGATTAAAAAATACCATGGAATCCTTATGTGGCCATGGCAGCATAAATACACCTCAAGATACCATAGCAACACTTGCTCTTTTATTATTAAATAAAGTATCTTGCAGGCTCATAAAACACCAGTCAATGCAGACATATTTTGGGCTTCGCTCCATAGAGCACTCATTCGTTTGCTGTTCCTCTTCTCTTGAGCTTATCTTACTGAGACACTAGAGGTCAGCCTCCCAAAGAAAAATAACCATTGCTCAGTTAAAATCCGCAAGGAATTGTGGCGCTTGGAATTTAATGCATACGGAAGCAGCACTGGAGATACAGCGATCACGGAATCGTGGAATATTGTGAGTTGGAAGGAACACACAAAGATCATGGTCCTGCACAGGACCGGCCTCAAGAATCACATCAGATGCCTGAGAGAAGTGTCCAAACATTCACCGGGCTCTGGCTGCCTTGGTGCTGTGACCACTCCCTTTTCCTCCACAAAGGACAGAACCAAGCTTTGGTTTCTTCTCTTGTTTAATTAGCGCTGTTGCATTTACCAAGAAAACAGAATTCACGAACAACCTGATGGCCTTGCCAGTGAAAATGGATGAATTTGGGCACAAGGAGAGAGCAAAGCATGTCACGTACTTCAACTGTAGCTCTTCACACTGTCCCCCAAAACAGCCACATATCCAAGTTTGTACTTTACGTTGGATGCATAGGCAACTACATGGATTGAAAACTGGTGCAAGGCACCACAAGTTCAGCGTGGGGTCACTGTGTGGTTGGTGTCTGCTGAGGTTCCTGGGCTTGTTCAGATAGGAAAGTCGGGTTTGGAGGAAGGACCATCTCTGAGAATGTTCCAAAAAACACAGAGCCAAGCCCTTCACAGCACTGTGGAGGGATGAGGAACAACAGGCAGAAACAGAAACAGGAAGGGGTACACCTGACACAAGGAAAAACTTTATTGCCTTGGGGCGGTCAAGCAGAGACAAAACTTGCTCAGGGAAATGCAGCCTCCACTAGTGGACATTTTTAAGGTCCAAATGGATAATTCTCTGAGTAGCCTGACTTCTCTGACCAGCTGACCTTGCTTTTCACTGGAGTTTGGAGTAAAGAACTCCTGAGGTCCCTTTTAACCTCAATGGCTGTCAGTCTTTTCATTTCAGGATATACTGTTTAAAAACTCTGTGAAGGATGTTCCCTCCTTTAAACTTAGCTGTGAAATTACACAGAGCTTCCCAAATAAGGGGAGCAAAAATTAGATCTCAGTTTCAGTCCTTATCATTACTCTGTAACATAATCACTCCTATTTCAGGTTGAAAGGCTTTGTACAAAGGCAAAACCTTCTGAGATAGCACTGACTTGTCCTTCTCATCCCAGAGAACAACCACAAGCACTTGAAGGTGGCAGAAGTCACTTCAGCTCAACATGCAACAGTAGCTCAAGAGTCCACAGGAGCACTGCACAAGACATCAGGACAGGAGGTGAGGCAAAGCAATAAAACCATTAGAAAATAAATCAGCACAATATCATGGCAACTACCAGAAGAGAATTTCCAGACTCAAGGTGAGAAATCTCTGTTGTGACAAAGCCAGTCATTAAGGTGTCGGACAGCTAAAGGCAGGGGAAGGGCATCCCTGCTAAACCCTGGGATCCTCACAGCCTCCTGCCACCTAGTAACCAGGCTCACTTTTATTTTGCTCAGTCTTGTGGAATCACTGCCTGAGGCCTTTCCTTTGTTTGCTTGTTTGCTTATTTGCTTATTTTGCTGAATGGCCTTTTTATCTCCAGCCATTGCCCTCTCCCTCCTTCTCCAACCACTCATCTTTTCCATGGCTGTTTTCATGCTCAATTAGCTCTGTTTTCTCCATCCTTTCCCCCAGGCAGGCACCACTGCACTCCTTTAGCCATAACCACTCCCAAATCTGTCACCTCCAGCTCTTGCAGAGCTAATGACCAGCAGGGACCATGGGAAGCTGCAGGTGACATCCCACATCACCTGTGAGCTGGAGAGACGAGCAGCAGCCCTGCTGACAGCAATGTGACAGAGCATGCACATCCTCCAGCTGCCAGAGAGCCACCAGAGCAGCTCCATGTCAGTGACTGCTCCCTAGTGTAAAGTCTGCATTTTTAGTTTCATGGCTCGATGAAAATAAAGGCAGAAGACAGATAAAACTAGAGATAAGGCTAAATGGAACTATTTTCAGGAGTTGCATGCATGTAAATTAGGGCATGAGAGAAAGGATGGAGAATGGGTGGACGATATTTTATCCTCAAATAGAAATAGAGAACAGCAATGCAACTTCTAGCCAAAAGTAATGAAATGCATAATGTGTTTCTATCCTTTATACGTCAGTGGGGGGAAAAAAATCAACACAAATCTGTTGCAGACACAGTAGCATACATCACCTAAAGAATTGCCAGTTGTTTTATAAGGAAACCGTATTTTTAGAAAGGCAGAAAATCTTTGGGCTTGTTGGGGTTTTTTATTTCCTCCTTTTTTAGTGCCCTCTTCCCTCATTTCACAAAAGCTTATTATTTAAACAAGGCATTTGGGATCTGTATCAGGGATCAGAGACATGAAAGCACAGCTTCAGTGAGGCTGAAGTTCCTGAAATCCTCTGCCAAGCTGGATCTTACTGAACCTGTCTGTCACAAGGGACAACGCCAGCATAACTCTGTCTCAGTAAGAAATTGCCTCCATAATAACTTCCAGCACACACAGCAGGATCATCTAAGAAGGAAGGCTAAGAAACAGCTGTGGAAGTGGAGGGAAAGGAAGAGAGACAGGAAAAAGCCACAAAGGACACTTCCTCCTTCCCTGCATAATTTAAGCTGTGTATTTATGAAACACAGTGAAGGTCTAATTACATTAGTTTGCAATAAACACTTAAGTGCAATTAGCCACAGTTCCAAGCTGGAGGGAACAATTATTTATATTACTGCTAATTAACGTACAGGATGCTGTGTAAGATTATTTTTTCCCTAATTCTAACAAAGCAGCCTCAGCCACTCCATTGCTTTCCTCTTTTAATATGGCAGGTTTCAGCTCTGCCTTCTCTGCTGCTCATCACAGTCTCATCCCACTTATTCTTTTGCTTTCATTAGTTTTTTTGGAATTTTTAAGCTGTGTAATTTCTGTCCATATCACAAATACAGCCAAGCATTAAAGTATTTAAGCATTTTCTTATCAAGGGTGTGTAGTCCCACTAACCTCAATGGGTTCCTCAGAGCTGGATTACAAAGATTTCAGCAGATATTTTCCTGAAACTTGTATTTTTAATGGGTTTTGTTTGTTTGTTTTTTCTTTTCCATTTCCACCCTCAGGCATATAAAAGGGAAAAAAAAAGCCTTTTTTTAAAATTTTCTTATCTTCAAATTATTTGTGATCTGCCATCCTCACTGGATCAATTTTCAGCTCTTCTTTCTGCTGTCTTCTCCTGACAATCAAGAACTGGGACTATGGAGCCAGGTCCAGCCTCCCAGTTTTGACACCTTCTTGGCAGCATTCCAAAACAGTCTGCTATATGATCATCCTGCTGGATGCTATTACATCCTTATTCCTCTTTGTCTTTGGGGTTGGGTAGGACTGTTTCTAATTCTTGGGGAAATTGATATGAATTTGGCTACCACATAATTCCCTACAGCTGTATTATTGTAACAGAAAATTACAGCCTTTTACTAAACCCAGCACATTCTGAGCACTCAGATTGCAGGCAGCTCTACTCAGCACATTTCAGCTTGGCAATCCTTTCAAAAGACAAAATTTGCATTTAAAATTGGCCTTTCCTGATTTGTGGCATAATGATAGGCCACAATGGGGGAAAGCTTGCACACCTCTTGTATTTCATCTAGATTGGCTAAACAGAAAGATGACATTGTCCAGAGAGTATTTGTGAGAAATACTAAAATCAGCTGAAGAGGCCATAACACAGACATAGGCTTGGTACTCTTGGAAGGCAAAAGGAGCCCAGGAGTTTTAAGAATCTGTGCCACATTCTTATATATTCCTCTGCTGCTCAGTTCAATTAATGAAGCAACACAACACTGAAAAACAGGAACAATGTAAACCTCAATTTGTCAATAATTAGACTCCAATAATAAGAGGGTGGAGGACATTTCCTTTCCCTACATGTTCATCTGAAGAACCTGACACAACCCATTGCTGCTGGATATGGACACCAGAGCAAATGGACCACAAGGTAAGTGCAACGATTCCCAATGTCTCCTCCTAGTCACTGCCATGCCCTCATCTGCTGCAGCTCCCAGGAGACATCAGGATCAGAGAAAACATTCCTCAGAGAGAGTTCAGTTCACTCAGTCCAAGTACAACCTACAGAACTACTCAAGGAGTGTATTTATTTTCAGACAGTAGGACCCACCACTTTACAGCTCTCCAAATTTCAGGTCAGACAAAAAGCCCTCGTGTGAAAACCAGCTCTGTGATCCTCCCCACAGATAAGTGTCACTTTATGTGATAAATCCACAACAAGAAAACCATGATGCAGCTTAATGTAAAATACAACTTTTGTATTTTGTGTTTCTTTCCTGCTGCATCTCCTACCTTGGCTTACAATTGTTTGGAGAGTGTTTCCAAACCAGTTTCCCCACACTACTGATAGTAATGAATAAAAAAAGCTGCAAAGATCCTCAGAAGAGGTATTTGACATCCTCCCTGGCAATGTGCAGGTACACTAAAATAGCTCACAGCACTCAGGCTGTTACCTGGAGGGATGTTTTAACATGACAGACACACGGCAGCTCATCTTCTCCCAAAGCAGGCAAGGGAGAGAGGGAACACCAAGTTCTGTGAGCACTTTGAGACATCCCCATTTATGTAAGACACATGTAAATGAGAAAAACAATATGCAGATTCCCCTCATGGAGTCCCAAGCAGCTAATGTGATGTCCCACTTCTTATAGTGCTTTAATTAAAGAAAAAACAAACAAAACCACTAGTAACTGAAGATGCCATTGGATTTCTCTGCAGCCTCTGAATAATTTTGTGACTTTGTCCTTGACAGGAGGTAAAGAAATAATGCATATTGTGAGGGCCAAACATATTTCAAGGCCAGAGGTCTTTTCTGAAAATTCTTTTTTCCATGGATAATTCAAAAACCAGAATCTGTGCATTAAGGTCACCAAATCAATCGACCAAACAAAAGAAAATTAAATTATAAGCCATGCTGCTGTAAGTCCTGAAGTGCAATGCAGCACTCCCTGCTCTCAAAACATTAACACCAACATGTACAAAAAACACAGCAGAAAGACACTTCATACTTTACTCAGCGTTACTGTGCTAAAATACAGCTTTAAAAACCATGTGTTTACCACTCTCATCCTGAAGGGAGGAAGATTCTTCCCATTTTGCCACTTCATGCTGCTGGGGGAGGCCACCAGCAATTCCTGGGAGAAAACACTTCTGCATAGGTACTGTGGTACTTGTACAAAGGTACTTTATATTGCAAGGTACAAGGAATTTCCCCAGGATCTGGAACAAGTTGTTCCTGGCTTCAGCAGTCACAATACACAGTTGTTTCTGTTTATTGGTATGGCTTGACAGAGTACACCTTCGAAAAGCTTTTGGAAGTGTTTCTGAAATGATCAGAACTTCCTCCTCCCACCCAGTAAGTGTGAGGCTGGGATTTAGGCACCGTGAAGTTTGAGCACTGTATTTTCACAGAAGACATGGTTTGCTGTTGAACAAACGCCCCATTTTGACATCCCCATGCTGTGTCTTTATACCCTCATCTCTTTTAATTAGGCTGTAAAATCCTGTTGAAAGCTTAGCTCTAAATGAATCACACTTTCCAGGGTAAATCAGGGTTGAAAGATTCCCAGTTGCCAGTAGGAAGGCTGGAAGTTGAGCACCAGTGATGGGAATGACTGTGAGCCAAGTTCTCCCAGATAATTTTGAGCCTCACTCAGATTTTAAGCTTTCCTATTCCCCACCAGCTTTTGCAGATAATTATAAGGCCTAGTTATAAGCCACAAAGTTTTTTACACTGCTAATCCATAAAACACTAAAAAGGAGGAATAAAATATTGAATTTTTTAAACAGTGTTTAACACAATGAACCAAGTATGTAGTTAATTTAACAATGTCCTTCTAAGTTCCCCTGATTATATGTGACTGAAATTCAACAAAAAAAAAAAAAAAAAAGTTAGTCTTTATTAAGGAAATGTCCCTTGCCCTTCACCACAGGATTAGTAAAACTCAATCATCTCCTCGGGATCTTACAGCTCTCTCGGATACAAAGACCTTTTAACTTGCCAGGGCAGTGAAAGATCTAAACCTTTTTCCTAGCAAATGGCCTAAATAATTCTATTCTGTAAGTTATGAAAGCCTAGCAGTCTCTCCTGATTTCGTCTGGTCACAACTTTAAAGTGTCTGAAACCTTAATAAATAAGATTTTTCTGATTCCCACACACAAGAGAGGAGACAATAAGAGCAAGGTTTAAGCATGTGTCAACAGAAGGCATCTAATTATTTTTAAAACAACTGATACTCTTCTTGATGAGAATTTCTGGCAGTGCCCTTCCTCTCAGGAGTTACACAGGACGGCAAAAGGAATCCACATCTTGTTGCTCTGGGATAACCATTCCTTATTGGTGGAAAGGAATTGGGTAAAACTAAGGGGAGATAACTCATTTTGGAGTGTCCACCTCTTTAAATTATCTTAAACCAAGACCCAGAACCGTTCCTCAGGCTTACCGCCTTCAGATGCATTATCTGCTCCCCAGGAAGACAGACGACATCTCACAGAGCCAGAGTTTGTTGGCCTTTCACATCCTCCAAGGTCAGCAAAGCCTCCTCCAAGACCTAGGGCAAAATCATACAGCTCAGTTTAGAAAAAAAAAATCCCCAAACGAATCCAAGATACTGAAAATATTCATTTCCATTTTTCTGTTGATAAACATTTATATTAAAGAGGCAAAACATACACATATTTTGTTTCAACCATTATTAGAACTGAAGCTTACAGTGATTATTTTATTTCCAAGGACTAGTGATTGGGCTGCAGGAAAAGTTGTCAGACTGTCAGCTTCCCTCTCACCTTACTGGAATGGTGCTTCTCAGAGGCTAAAAAGCTGAATTTACCACTAAATCACCAAAGCCTGCTAAATTACAACAGCAAGGAATGCGGCACGAAACCTCAATGAGTTGGATTTGGCTCGAGTCACAGGGCTGACAGCCTCTGTCTCTCAAGTCACCTTCCAGCAGATCAGCAATCAGAGCCCAGCAGCATCCCAGCTCCCCTGTGCCAGAAGGTGAGCAGCACCAAGAGGGAAGTGAGGCTGTGACAACCTGCCAGACCAATCTTAGGCACAAGAATTTCAGCTCAGCCTCACGTCCTTCGCATCAAGGATGTCTGGTTACCCAATAAATCAGGAACAGGTGTTCACTCCTGATCATCTCCTCTCCACTTGCATGATGCCCAGCTGGTTATCTCCTCCCTATCTCAGAAGCAGGCAAACTCATCCTGCTTCTTAAAAAGTTATCTTAACTCCTACTGAATGAAGCATTAAATCTGATTTATCCTTGCTGTGTAACTATCAGGGGGCTGCCCCCAGTGTTATGGTCAGCCAGGAGCTGGCAGCAGCCACTTTTGCTGATTGATAAACAGAGTCCTGAGAAAAATTTTCTCTTCAAACTATGATCCTTGCAGATGTTATCAGCTAAGAGGAGGATGTTGGTTAATTGTTGTAAATTGCAGCTGATCAGTCTGTACTGATACACTGCACCTGAATCCAGTTGGCCGAGACAGGCTTTCCAGATGTGGCTCCAGGCTCTTCAGGAGGGATCTGCCTACCCTGGAGAGAAAAGCACTGGGTCAGCACTGGTGTAGAGCAGCATTGCCCTGAAGACAACAGCAGCCACACTGAACCTTCCAGCTAATGAGTAATTTTCACCTAAATATTGCAGTTTCCAAAGCCTGTGCAGTCTTCTTCACCACCTGCACCAATCCACATCAGTGTTCAGTGTAATGGACTCATCTTTGCCTCTCTGGGTTTCCAGACTGACCCCAGAATGGATGGGAAGAATGTCACAGCACTAAACTTAGCTTAGGCTGGGCCCATTTCTGCTGAGCTCTTCCACTGCCCATTCCATGCAAATGACAAAGAGAGCGTGGTGGTGACTGCACGGTCACCAGGCACCACCACAGAGGGCTTGGAGGCTGTTGCCACTCTTACCACTGCTGAGGTGAACCTTGTGAGTTTGCCCTTCTCTGATTTCAGAAAATGCCATGGTATCAGCCCTTCAGACTGCTTGGAATAACTCAGAGGACTCAGTCTGTGGTGGGGTAGGGAACTCTGGCACAAAATTCCCTGCTGGCAGGACTCTGGAGACAGCATCTTCCTCTGATGGAAGGGAGGCTATAAAGAGCACAGGCATAAAAACTAAACCTCCTTCAGGAAAGCTTCAGAAGAGGCCCTTTGCCTCTCAGGTCTAAAAGGAGAGATTAATTTCACTTCTGACTGAAGACTGATGTTATGCTTTAGCAGCCAGTGTTATCTGAGAAAAATAAAAACTGATTAGAAATCAAGAGCTGGGGACTGGCTTGAAGTTAATGAAGTCAATTTATCACAGATCCTGTTACAAGTGAAAATAACAGAGTGTGTCCCATGAAAGTCTGGGATAATGATTGCTCTGGCCCCAGCCAGCGCTCCTAGAGAGAACAGCAAAATTAGTGGTCAAGGAAATTAAATGTACATAGTGATTTATATGCAGCCCTGGGTAATATCAGTGAAATTAGTGAAATTAGCTCCAGATATTATTTCTGCTCCTTAGGTAAATTATTTGAAGCAAATGTCAGACAAAACCTAATTTTTACATTAACAGAGAGAGGCCTGAGTGCAAATGCATTTCCAGGGATGTAAACCTGTGGAAAAAAAAAACCAAAAAGAATTGCAAAGAGAGATTAATGTCTCATGACAGAAAGGTAAGGGAAAAGGTCTAAAGAACATTACAGTTTTCATCATCAAGGATTTGTTGGAGAATGAATTAGATCATTCACTCAATAGGTTAAAGTGCCTGAAGGAAACAGTGTAATACTGAAGGAAAAAATCAGGAAAAAATAAAATGCAAATACTGTATTTATAGAAATTATAAAAATCTAAGGGCCTCTAAGGCAGACAAGTGGCTTGAAACTGCCGTAAAAATGTGGCTCTGCTCTTTTCACTTCCAAGTGGAAGTAGTTGTAAGCAGAGTGTGAACAATCAATGCAGTGGAGTGGAGAAAAAACAGGAGTGGGAAGCATCAACTGAGTTAACTCCTTTCCATTTTCCCATCCCAACTTTTTTTTCTTTATCCTCATCCAGCCACTCTTCGGAATCATCATCTCACACAAGTTTGCTTTCTAAGGCGTGTAAGAATAAACCCATCTACTCAAATATCAGCAGCAGGTTCTTCAGCTCTGGGTGCACAACTGAATGTCCTGCATCCAGCTGCTGCTTTAAGGCTGAATTATCACATTTCATAAGAAACGTCCTGAACTTCACATCTCAGAATTGCTGCTCTGTTAAAGACAGGAGTGTCCTCCGAGCTCCTTGAATGCATCTTCAAAAATTATTCTCTCCAAGAGCCAGAAAAGCATACTTGGGTGGTTTGACATTCATGGAGGTGCTGAACATGGACTTAGGCCTTGTCTTAGCCAGCTCTGAGAAACTCCTCGATGAACACCACCCACAGCAAATAGCACAGAATAAAAGTCAAATACTGTGCATCCAAAGGGGCTGACACCACAAGTGAACAGAAAAATGCAGGTTCCCCATGCTGTGGGAGAAGTGAGCAAGAACTGCACTGACATAACACCTCCTGATTGCCCTCTGTGTTGTTTCCAATAACAGTAAGTACTACCAGTAGTGGTGATGGGAAAGCAACACCTTTGGGAGATGCAAACAAAATTAAGGGACTGAAGGGGAAGTCAGACCTTGCTGCTTATTTTACTCCCACTCTTGGTGCATTACACTCTTCTTCTTTCTTCCTGATGTGACATTACCCCCCAGAAAGCAGGTGGCTGAAAGATCCAGTGAGCATTTTAGGAAAAGGAGCCCAGTACAGTCAATGACAGAGGTAAAACAGACAGGTGACTAGGAGCTCTCCATTCTTTAGAGAAGAGTCTGTTCACAGGAGAGGGCTCTGACATGAAAAAGGCTCAGAAAAAGGGGAGGGGATGGTACTTCCACAGTTGATTATATAGAATAAAAGGCAGGAACTTGCTATTTTTTTAGAGTATAAAGGTGGGATGGAAAATAAAAGGTCTTTTTTTCCCTTTTTTTTTTTTAAACCATCCAGAAAGCAAACTTTACTGAACAAAGATTTTAGGAGTGCAGTTCAAAGTCTTTGCATTTGCTCAGCCCCCTGCATCCAGCACTGTGGTTAGAGGCTCCTGCTGACACTGACACAGCTCCAGCCCAATACTAATTCTGCTGCAACTGTGTCTGGCACCAGTCAATTTTCTGCCCTTCATCCTCTCACTACCTATTCCTGGATCTTCCCTTTCCTTCTTTGTGGTCCTTGACTGTGCTTCCTATACTGGGGCATCTTTTCTGAGGCCCAGCACACGTCACCTTTTGCCACAGACAGCCCACATTAATATTCCTCTCCTATGACCCCTTTGGGAAGAATTGCTGATTTTGGTGGATCATCATTTTAAGAGTTTTGTGTTATCTAGTTTCTGTCTCCCACAATGGCATCGTTGTCTTTGGAATTATCCCTTTCCATATCCCTCGGCCTTCCCTTTCTGTCACATATCAGCCTTTTTTTAAAGGCCACAAAACACTTTTAGCCCATGTCTCATACTAAAATAGATGCTGTAAATCTATGTATCTATAAATAAAGACAACATGTGAAAGAAACCACATTGCCACAAGTTTTTTCCCATTTTTTTGTGGATCAAATAATCACCCTGGCACCATTTGCAGCACCGGGGATCTAATTTCCAAGTCAGAAATACTCCAATTTAGCAGTGTAAGAATATGGAATATGCAGTCATTCTGCAGAATTGCAGCTTTGAGCTGCTTCCTGCTGGTTGGGCAGAATCACTAATATCCAAAGTCATTTGCTGGAAGAGTGTGGCAACTCAGGCATGGCCCATCTGTAATTATAAAGCTCGTCCTGTCAGGGAGAAGAACAACATTTGATACACACATCACTATCCCCTCTTACGAAAATTACCCCCTATTCATCCAGGAATGAAATGGGAATTTTGCCTCAGCTGAAAGTGCCCAGTTCAGAAGCCATAAAGCACCTCCTACCTCTGTGTCAGTGAAAGCACATCCTTCAGGCCACGCTCTATCTACCTGTACAAACAGGCTCTTACTTGTGCACTGCTTCAGCTGAACTTCCAGGATCAGTGTGTGGCTCTAGCATAAGGGAATAAATACCTAATAACTGCTTCTCCTCTCTCTGTCTAGAGCAAAGACTTCAGCTCAGTCATATGATGGAAAATACGGACAGAAAAGACCACAGATCTATTGCAAATGGATAAAATTCTCTGGATTACAGTTAGTAAATTCCCTTCTACAGGGTGGAAAGTTATCTCCTAGAAAAAATTTATAACCATCCAGATTATCAGGATATCAAGCACACAAGTTTATTGGGCTATAGGACCAGTTGTCACAAGCATCCTGGCAGTGCTCATTTATCAAGGCACTATGAAAATATTCTCAGTGTCTCCATATCCGCACCCCTAGGACTCCTATTTGAAAATATTTACCAGTGTGAGATATTTTGGACCCTTTTTCAAATGCCAAAAGCTTGTTTGGTCTGTCTCTAGGTAACTGATAATTCTGGTTAAGAGTCCTTTATGTGGAACTGGGTTATCACCATAAGTCACCAAAATAGCAGCACTGCACAGGAGTAAGAGCTAAAAAAGATCAAAGCTTAGATTTTTCAGAGCAGGCAATTCTCAGCTTGTAACTCCATATATGACTCATTACCAGAAAAGCTGAAATGGGGGAAATCATGTCCTTTCTGAACATACCTTGTGCCCAGTGTCCAGGGTTTTGAGCCATCTGCAAGGATGCAGCACAGATAAAATCCAAGTGTTCATAAAATCCCTCCTCCACAGGAGTAAATTGCCACCATCAGCATGAGCAGAAAAGTATTCCTGAGAAAAGACACGAGAATGAAGAGTTAAACCAAGAGAATATGGACAGACTACCAGCTCCAAAGAAACTAAATGCTAAATGTCTTGCATTTCACATAAACAGGATGGAAATAGTAACCAGTGTAAAGGAAGCAGGGAGAGATTTTAAGATATCCCCACAGTAATGGGCAGAGATTCTTACTCTGACATTTCAGGTTTTGATGGTATGAACATTGTCTGCCTCTGCACATCAAAACACACATTTTTGAGCTTCTGACCTTTTTCCAGCCATTTACAGTGTGGATGAACCGTTCTAACCAAGATCTACATGCATAGCCTCACACTATTGCTCTTCAGAATTTTCCCAGCTGGTCAGGAGGTCGTCGGGCCCCACTCAAACTAATATTACATCCAGTGCTTCCAAAGGAAACTTCCACTTGTGCTCCCAACCCATCTCTGGCACAGACTAAAACCTGACCAGCTGTTCAGCAGCTCTGAACATAACAAGAGAATCAATTGGTTGAAAATTCATGTTTTTCTACTCCTAAAGACAAGCAAGGTTACAGAAGCACACAGCAGGGTGCTGCATCATTCCTTGCACACAGAATCCCAGAGCATCCACAGCAAAGGCCATTCCCATGAGAAACTGCAGTTCAGAGGAGATGAGGGCCAGGAAGAACAGCTCAAACAAACTTTATCCCCCCTTAGCACATGGATAAATCTTTTATCACCTCTGCCTGTTACAAAACCACAGTTAATATCTATTTCTTTGTTTCTTTGACATTAACTAGAGAAATGAAAGGCCTGTTGTGCCAAGAGCTCTCATACTGCTGTGCCTCCTGAATTTCTTTTTGAGATGTGCTGGTCCATTTGCTAATACTAAAGGCTGACCAGGGTTTCTAAGTGATGGATAAAGATGTTTTTTTCTCTTTCATAGAAAGAAACCTCCTCCAGAGCATCCTTATTCACTAAAGGCATTTGTGGTTGTAGGGCCTTTTTCATCAGTATAAAAATCCAAGTTGCAAAGATTGTATTTGGGATACTAAAGCCTCCCTCTTATGTCTTTACTAATTTCAACCAGTAATAGTATAATAAAACAGTATAATGGAATAATAAAAAGATAAGCACATGTGTTGTGAAATGAAGCAGAGAAATAGCTCAGAAAGGACTCACCAGATTTTCATTTGACCTTCAAGATGGCTATAAAGTAAGGAATAAAAGGTGTGTATGTTCTGTGCATCCCATTTTAACAGCTCATTTAGAGACCCCCTATGAAAGAGTGTGCCCTGTGACATAGGCTCCAGTGTACAAGAGACAGAATTACAAACAGATCAGCCAATCCAAGTATTATCTAGACACCCAAAGCTGTCATTTCTTCACACCAGCAGACAGTCAAAAGCTGACAAAGCCAGGCTAAAAAAAATTCCAAGTCCTGAGTACAGGCTAGAAGTTCCTGTCATCCCCATTCCCCAGCTAGAAAGTGTGATTGTACTTTAACCTACTCATTCAAAGTTGTCTAGTTTAACTCAGTCCAGTTTTGTATCCAGTGATTATTGTTATTTTTTGCCTGTTGCTGTTTTGTTTTTTAGTAAACTGGGGTTTTTTTTCACTTTAATCTACTCACATTTGTTTCTCCTTATTGGGGGAAAGGGATTGATTAAAACTAATGGGAGGTGACTCATTTCAGTGTGTTCTCCTTAAATTGTCTTAAACAAAGGCACTTGCCTTCTAAATACATGTAATATATCTGCTTTGAAAATATAACCACCAGCAATAAGCTGAGAGAAACTGTTCCAGGACCAAATCATTTGTCTTGACATCAAGAGTCTGCATACACAAGCACGCTATTCCAAACTTCTCAGTTTTTGGCTAGCTGACCTTTTTATTTTGCTGTTGGGTTCACTCTCACTCCCCTTCTTCTTTCTTCCTTTTTATTTTACCCCACTCCTGGGTATCCTGGATCCCAATCCCCACCAGCAGCACTATTCTGCATGTGGATATTCATCTTCATCCTGTTTGCTATTCGTGAGCAGCACATAGAGCTGTGCCTTTTGACTCCTAAGTTTTGGTGGTTTTATTTTTTAAAGCCCTGTTTTGTGAAACACAGAGTCTGGAGTGAAAAGGATTCATCATAGTCATCATTATTCCACATTTATCTACAGTGAACTATCTTTCTCATCTATTATCCTTTAAATGTTCTAAAGCCTCCTATCTGCTGTGTTCCTCTTCATTACCTGCTGTTCCTGTCTCATCCATTTCTTACCAGCGCTGTCTTTGTTCTCTTTCTTTCATTTTCTGAGCCACATGTCAATGCTGCTCGCCGTGATCAAGAGGTTCACAACGAGGAGCCATGCAAATGATTTTCTAAGTGTGAGGAGGATCACAAAAACAGATTGTATGCTGCACATTTGGATATTGTTGTTATTCAAACTGAAGTAATCACCCCTGCTGCCCCCTTACCTTCCAAGCTTTTTCTCCAAAAACACTCAGAAAACAACACAGCTAGGCTGTAAGTAATGATAGAGACTTGACTTTCATCCATCCCCTCCATCATCTTTCACCTCCATATTTACTGCTGCACACACTTGACTTGGTGACTCTTTTTTATCTCCCATGTTGAACAGCATACATGCTATTAGACTGGCACATATTTCTCTGTAGCCCTGACATCATTTATTGGCAGTGGCTGGATTACCCTTGTCACACATTTTTTAGCCTTTTAGAAGATGCTGCACAAACTGCATTCTTAGACAGCATTCAGCAAAGTTATTGCTGGGGAAAATGGCTGAACTAATCAAGTTATGCTCCATGAATTTCTGCTATTTCATAGCAAGGACTTCATGCAGTTGCTCAGTCACCAAGTAGCTACAGGTGGCTTTTAGACACCAAATAGAGCTAACCCACCTCCCAACAGCTCTGGAACACGAATTTCTACCTCAGGAGTTGCTGGTAGAATGGAAAGATTTCAGTGCTCCCTTTCTACTTTTCTGTACAGCTGTGGATGAAATTTATGTGTGAAATACAGCCCAACCCACAGGAGAAAAAACATCAAGAATATGGCATAGGAAACCCTGTCCTAGACAAAAAAACCCCAGCATTTCACTGCCTGTAATACTGGCTTCAGAGTCCATTTGTTCCCATTCAGTCATATACAAGAGACAGAAGTATTTTTAATACAGCAAACAGAGACCAGTGCTGGCTGTTCACATTGCCAGGGAAAGATGCAGCCTGGGTATTATTCCATCTGGACTTGGAAGACTGGAAAGTTTGCCTTCTTTCTTTACCTGCCTTTGTGCTTTTCATTCTCTGTAGTTTATGACTTCTGAATATTTCTGAAAACATAATGCCAGCTACACCCAGAGAGGCTTCATGTCTTATAAAAACCAGAATGATTGTGCTTGAAGAAATTGTTCTGCCCACTGAGAATTAGTTCAGCTGACTGAAATGAAGAATTCTGGGCCCAATCCTACCTTGCACTCAATGTTTGCTAGGCAGGTGAAACACTCCCACTGGTGTGACCAGACAGCGTTGGTCTGAAGGTCTTTTGCTTTGGGGTTAGACAGGGTGACTTCAGCTCAATTTCCTTGGAAAACCCTCTAGAACTTGAATGGAAATCTGCTTGCTGCCTGCTTTGGTTTTCCTGGGAAGAGGGTCAGCACAAAGGGCAGAAATGACACAGCCTCATATTCGCTGCAGAGCTACTGCAGACAAATAATGGGGATTGCTGGAATCAACTGGAATTAACAGGTTTCACTTAAACCATTCTCACCTTAAAGTTCACAAGGGCAAAAACTGGAGATGAGTTTGAATAACTAACTGAAATGACCCAGATAAATGGAAAAGAATAACATTTTTTCTCTCTCCTTTGGAAATTCAGGGGACTGATAGGCAATGAATGGAAGTGGGGTGTTAAAACAAACCATGCACTGTTCTATAAAATCCAAAACAATACAAAAGATAGAGATTTATTCCTTGGAGGACTTGAGGATTTCTCACTTGGAGCTGGCTTTTCTCAAAGGGAAAAAGTTGGGTGGTTTTAGCTGTTGGGGGGTTTTTTAAGTATTATTATTAAGCGAGAGGGATTGGCACATGTGAGAGTAAATTAGATTAGAAAAGCTTCTCTGAGCATCTGTTGTTGTCCCACTTTTAGGGTTAAAACTAAAGGTTGCCATGACTTTACCTTAAAGGACATTTTATCAGTTTAATCTGTTTGTCCAACTGGGCCTGAATTCAGCCTGGTTCCTTTAAGTCTAGCTGTAAAAATCCATTCAGAGAAAAACATTATTTATATATAGCAACTCTCACACAGTTTCCCAAGCACTTTTCTTAGCCTTCAAAATTTTCTACTACCTTTTAACAACACTTCCATAACTGTCAGTGGATCTACTTTAACATTTCCTACTTGAAGAAACTTCTCACCATAATGTCAGCACAAGGAACCTGCTATGGAAATGGAAAGGGGAAAAGTTTCTTTTTCCCCTCTTAGAGAATGTAAGGGGGATTTTTTTGTTTGGCTTTTTGTTGGGTTTTTTTGTTGTTGTTTTGTTGGGTTTTTTGTTTGTTTTTGTTGTTGTTGTTGTTGGGGGTTTGGGGTTTTTGGAGGGGGGGGTTTGGTTTGGTTTTGGGGTTTGGTTTTTTGGAGGGTTTTTTTTGGCTTTTTTTTTTTTTTTGCTTTGGAGGTTGTCAAACACAGGAACAGTTGTCCAAGAGATCTTTTAGATTCTCAATATGTGTTGCTGCTTGAAACTCATCCAGATAGAGCCCTGCTTAAGTTGCTCTACCTGACCTTTCCAAACTGAACAATTCCGTGATTTGTCAAATAAACAAACACAGAGCCTTAAGCTTTTATTTTGGTGGATAAGCAGTGAACCAGGCAGATATTTGTCAGGTACATTGCAGTTTCTGTCTCCCTCTTACATCCCAAGTGCACTGCTATCTCTCTATGATGCACTATTTTAATATATATTCCTGGCAACCCCAGCTGAATCATAGTTTCAACTGCAAACAAAACTACAGTTTTTCAGTAAAGACTAAGCAAAGCTGGGTCTACTTTGATTTCTGATAAGACAGACATTTAAAAATAAAGTATTCACCTTAAGGAGTTGGATCTCCTGAGTGTGTAACAGCACAGCCCTGTGGGGATGGAGGCTCTGAATCTGTAAATTTAACAGCATGAACTCTTCCTGTGCACAGCTCACACAGCTGCACATCAGAGGTAATAAATAAAGACTTGCTGACTTTAGTACCTTTTGTTCATCTAAGAATCCGTAAAGAATATTTGGAGCAATATTTTATCTCAGCATTCACCTCTGACTAGACTTTCTTGGTTTACTGCAGGAATACCTCTGTAGGCATTTTTCCTGTTGGACAGCACGTTGTCAGCTGAGGGTTCTCTGAGGACAAACCTCAGAGCTCAAAATTTCTGAGTAACAATGATATTAAAAATTATCTCCCCCCAGGTTTTCAGCTACTTTCATAGACATTAATTAACCACATCATGTAAGCTCCCATTAACTTAACAAGAAAGGAAAAAAGTTAGCACAATATACAAGGAGTAATTTCAGCAAAGGGCTAGAAATATGAGGAAAGAACTGGAACATCTCCCACACAGAAAGAGATGAGAGAGCTGGGAATGGTCAGCCTGGAGAAGAGGGAAGCAGGCTCTTGTCAGTGGTGTTCAGTGACAGGACAAAACAAAAGGGACACAAATTGAAATACGTGAAATTCCACCTAAAATCATGAATCAGCTTTTTACTGTGAGTGGTCAAGCAGTGGAGAAGATTGCCTGGAGATGCTGTGGAATCTCCATCCTCAGAGATATTGAAGGCAAAATAAAAATAAAAAATTCTGTATGACAACATATAGTAACCAAGAAGATCAAACCTAGCTTTAGCTGTCTGAAGTGAAGGAGTAATCCCACTTGCAAAGTGTGAAGGGAAGGACAAACAATCCTCACCTATCAGAAACTGTCCATGATAATTCATCCCCTTACTTTAGTTTTATATTTCACCTCTCCTCCTGTGGGATCAATGCAAGAATGAGGCAACTTGACAGAGCTAAAACAGTGATTTTACTGAGTATTTTTTCACTGTCTGCACCAATGTGTTGTCTGGAGAAGGCTGAGCTAAATGCCTGCAAATTAGATTGAGCAGGACAGGAAAAGCAATGTAGCATTTTATAGCCTGTAATTAATGAGTCACTCAGCTTGTAGACAAACATTTTGAATACTGATTGCAGCAGCTATCATTCCTCCCCCCATCATTTACACCAGCAACAGTGTGACAGCAGCAAAAGCTCTGCAATCCCCCAAAGCCTGAACTCACAGCCTTGCTGAGTCAACTTAACAGCTGCTGGAGAGAGAAAAAGAGTTAAAGGGCATGGCAGGAAGGGATATTGAGGGTTGACCTTAGACATATTAATTGTTTAAATAGCACACCAATATTATTCCAAATGATTGCAGTAATCCACATTAGAGCTGCTCATTGTCCTTCGTTGCCAGCACAGATCTGAGGGGCCTGATTCAACATGAAACAAATATTTTGGCTGCTGGCAAGCAGTGCTCAGATCCATGTAGAGTCATTTTGGGCTTTATCTTTTTCCCAATAATCAATGCTACTTCTGTTCCTAATTTACACGCAGAACCTGACACAGGAAGGGAGTCTGATGTGGTTTAGAAGCAGCCTTGGTCTGAAGCAGGAGACGGGCATTTGTTTACAATGTTTTAATACCAAGGAGCTGTTTTCCTCCAGGGCAACCTTTCACTGCTCACCCTCCTTCCTCACTGCCACCTTTCAGGAAATCTCTGCTCCTCGCAATGTGACAAACATTTGGTTGTCACCACGGGGTTGCGCTGCACTAATCACCTAATGACAAATTACGCCATTAATATGTAATAGTTAGCACTCCCGTACAGAAGCTGCATCGTCTCCACAAAGCTCTCCAGGGCCATTTCCCTGCAAGGTGAGGAATCTCATGTGCTTTCCAGGAAGCTCAGCACAAATGTTCTTTAGCACCTATTTGAAAGACATCTTATTTTACTGGTTTTTAAAAAAATACCAGGTGTTGTGAGAAGACCATAGGTTTGTTTTACAGAGCACACCTTTTCAAAGTCTCCTGTCATACCACAGCCCTCTGATGTAGGCAAGATTGTAAACATTTCTCATGGCAATTAAAAATGATGTCTTACTTGCCTGGTTGACCACTTCCCTCTTACCTGAATTACCCACTTCATTAGGTGGAATTACTGCTGATCTGCTCAGGCATGACACCCACTGAGGGCTCAGCACAAAACTCTGATGTCTGGGTGAAGTGTGACCTAAACCTATTACATCTTAAGCTGCAGCCGTCCTGTTGTTTGTCCACCTTTAATTAAAAATTGACTTTTCCAGTGATTTTACATTAGTAACAGATGAGGATGAAATTGCTTCATGTACCTAGAAGACCTAACGCTGCAGCAGTTAGAGAAATGGGTTTGAATTAATCCTGTGCACGTGCCTGATAACAGCCCTCCATATCATGACAGTGAACAAGGTGACAGCATCAGCCACGGGGAAGCAAGAAGTGATGATTAAATTAAATGAACAAAAGCCTAAGCATTTAGATTTCTAGACAGGTGCTGGTATATTTGAAACCTAAAGGAATACACACACAAAACTAACAACAGCACGTTACACCACTGTTAATCACAAGTCTCATGACACTTTGTGTCTTTCTTTGAGGTCTATTATCAGCAAATCTTACTTTTTTTTTTTTTTTAATTAGGTTTTTAAACCTCATTGTGGAGGAAAGAGTAAAAATTCAAATTAATCACTTGTTATGAGATAGCTTTTGGGGAAAAATCAAAAAAGCCACAACACATGTATTGACTTTTAAGCTAGTCCTGCAATATGGGAAAGCCCGGGGTTGGCAGTACCATACTGAAATTGAGGCAAATCTGTTTGGTTTCCTTTGTTACTCTTTTGGAAGAGGCAAGTGAACCAGGGTTTGATCATGCACTGACCTACTGAGTGGACATTCTCATACTTTGCACCCAGAAGCAGCACTCCCCTTGGACAGGAAGAATTTCCTCCTAAATTGGAAAAAAATGTTCTAATTTATACTACTGCTTCCCTCATCTGCCTTTAGTGGAACATAATACAATTGCACAAATTTATTGCAGGAATATCACATTACACATGCACATTACCTACATTGCACAACCTAATGTCAACACAGTATCTGCTCTTTCAAAGGATTATGCAGCAGGGGAATAAATAAAGAGTCCAACACCCAAGCTTCCAAAGGATCAGCTCTCTCTACCCTACTAGAAATAGGCCAAATGCTGCAGATAAAAAAAAGATTAAAAAAAAAAAAAAAGAAAAATAGAAAACAGGCAGGTGAGACATCATTGCTTTGAGTGGGCAGCTTGTTTGGATATGCTCTTCAAAACCATACAGCAACAGTAAAAAAAGAACATACCAAAATAAATCTACCCATGGTGTTATAATGCCAAATAAGCAAAGAATCTGGTTCAAAAATCCATGAGATCAGTTTTAAATAACTGTGAGGGATTACCTTATTTCTGAGCTCCAACGTTGCCCATATGCATGTTTTACATTTTTGTCTGCATTGATAAGCTCTAGAAAATTATAATTTTAAAAAATGCCTAGAAGATTTTGCGGGGTTTTTTTTTAATTATTATATCAGTTTTAAGAAAGGATAGAGGCACAAATACTAAGACACATGGTATAACTACACTATGGATAACAGTGGTCAGATTTGCTGTGCTGTCTGTGCGTGTGTCCCTGTCTCTCTAATTAAATAGATCAGAATTCCAAGAGGCCTGAGCTTGGGGAATCCAGCCATTGGCAGCACTGGCAAACACTGGGCACTGCTTTGCTCCAGCTGTGCCTGCTCAGGACCAAGACCACTGACAGAGCCCCGGTGTGACGGCTCTGAAAGGCCTGCAGAGAGGCAGCAGTGGCAGCGTCACCTCGGGCACACAGAGGCGAGCCCTTCTGGGGCATGAACAATGCAAGGCAGGCAGAGCACAATGTTAATGCGGCGGCTGCACCACTTGTTACTGTCCCTTTTTGCTTTTTTCCCGTCTACGCCACCCGCTTTTTTCCGTCGGCGTTCTTAATGAGAGAGGGGACTTTTCGTAATCATCCACGGTTTATTGCTTAAAATAACAAACAAGGCATCAGTCTCTGAGGCGTGAGATTTAGCCACAAGCCGCCATGATCAGGAATAGTCACAAGATTTAGGGTTACCAGACAATTTATAACCTTCTAATCCAATAGACACTTAAAACGAAACTTTGTTTTGACTTTCTGACCTATCACCTCTAGTAATTTTTGCTGCACTGCAGAGGATTCTTAACCAATAGTAAATCTTGTCACGTACACCTATATTTTTCTACTGTTACATTTAAATTCTTAACTTATTACTATAAAATTACATTACTATACTTAAAACTTTTTTAACTATAACACTTGATATATATTCTCACTTAACTACAGAAATTCAGGCTTGTAATCCTCTTGTTTTAAGGTCCATAAATCTCTGTTAATTAGGCTAGATCTAGTTTCTTCCAGGGCTGTAAATCAAACCCCTCACTCTCTGTGGAAGCCTTTGCTCCTGCGTTTCCCACAGCACAAGGCTTGGCACAGCCCCGTGGGTGCATCAGCTGGGGCACCCAGGATGAGCGAGTTAAATGCGACTGCAGGAGTCGGCAGCCTGTGCTGATGATTCCTGGTACCCTTTCCCGTCACCCTCAAGGGCTTCATGAATAAAGATAAGCTCCACAAACACTCTCCATCCGGTTTTTTCCCCCCAACATCATTGTACATGCACTCTTAATATACCTCCTTATCTCTTTTGATAGCAGTGACCTGAAAGATTAAACAAACCGAAGCCTGAATAATTTAATCGTATCCAAACAAATAGCTGAGAAAGATGATAAGGGAATGCTTAGCTGACAGTGGTGGATGAACTAAAACTTATCTTTAGCTGACAATGTGCTCAGTGTGTGATGTCAGCACCACTTAAATTGCATCAGGTAAACAACAAACAAGTTACCTTGACATTTCTCACTGTCATTTGGTGATTTCAAGTTGAATGTCTGCAGCAATGAGAGACAGAAAAAAAAAGAGGAAAACATTTAAACTTGTTATGGTTTTGTACTAAAGTCCTAAGCTTTTTCCATTGTGGTTTTGAGGCTTGTGAATAATTTCTATTTGACCCTAATGCTACAGCAAGATAACATCCCATTGTACTTCAGAAAAGAAAATTAAGAGATGCTATGCTTTTCTGCAGAGTGACCACCCTGAGGCATATCTCTTTGATAGTCTTATTTACTTAGCTGCTTGGATTTCACAAATCCTGCTAAAGTTAATGCAGCCTAAAAGTGTTTGGTGCCACTGAGCACTAATCACTGAGCAGCTGAGGCTCAGTTCAAACTGCAGAGTTCTGCCTCTGTGCCAAAACCAAGTCGTCACCTGGGCTGGCATTATTGTGCCAGAAAAGCCTTCTTATTGGGGAAAGCAGCTGCATGAAGAAAAAGGAGATCCCACTTTTTGTTTAAAAATGCTGTATTCTTAATTCTACCATCTGACACGCCCTGGATAAAGTTCAAGTTAAACTGGAGGTAGAGGTACTTACAAAACTAATCTGGCATGCACACTTTTGTTGGCATGAAGAAATTCCAGTTAAAATCGTGGAGAATCTGTCTGTAAAGAAATTTTGAGACTTGATTCTCCACTTGTTTAGCGACTAAGGATATCCTGATCTTTACTTGTTCTCTGAGCCACCTTTTATTAAAAATACCAAAGACTTTTAGCTCTCTGAAAGCTAAAGGAGAATTTTAAAAACAGGTCAGTTACTTAGAAGTGTCATTTTGGCAGCTTTCGAAAAAATGTGTCCTAGAAAGGAAGAAGGGAATTATTAGAAAATAGATGAGGACTTCTAAGAAAAGCAAGCAATAAATTCTCAACAGCAGCAGAGAATTCAAAGCAAGCAGAAAAGCAAAATAAACCCTCTAGGAAAAGGAACACAGTTTATAAATTCTAGGAAGAACACTGGACCTTCCAGAAAGCACTGGAGAACTGCTGGAATGAAAAGAGAAAATTCCTTGAAAGCACAGTAGGGAATTCCCTCAAAGCAGAGAGGAATTCCCAGGTATGAGACTGAATTTATCTAAAAGAAGAGGCTTCCTAGAAGGCAAGTGGGAGTTATTAACAAAGTGAGNGTTGGTCCTGAAAGCATATGAGGGGAATCTGGAAAAGCAAACAAGGAATTGCCAGGAGGAAAATCAAGATTTGCTCAAAAAGCACCATCCCTGGAAAAGCAAGGACAAACCATTAGAAAGCAAATAAAGCATTCCTACCAAGCAAATTAGGAGCTCCTCCTAGGAAGCTCAGAGAACTCTCTTATATGTAGGCAGTCCTAGAAAGCAATGAGGAACTGCTGGAAAGCAGAGCAGCAGGTTGGGAACATTCCCAGGAAATGGATAGGGAAAGGAGACATGGGGGGTTCCCACAGACCAGGGGGGAAGCACAATAAATCTGGAAAGTTCCTGGGGTGTGATGTCCTAGAGATTAAACTGGTGTAATCCTAGAAATTCCAGATGCGTCCCAGGAGTCCCAGACAACATAAAATTTTCCTAGAAAGCATCAAGGAGCAATGCTAAAAAGCAAAAGAAGATAATTTGTAGAAAACAAAACAGATGGGTTCCTACAAATTGCAGAAAGTTCCTAGAAATCAAAAATCAGGGGGAGAAGCCTAGAAAGCAAAACCAGAGTCCTAGAAAGCATTAAAGGGCGAGCCCTAAAAACCACCATATAGTTCCTACAAAGCAATAGGGGAGGATTTGTAGAATGGAGAGGGTTGTGTTTCTAAAAATATCAAAATAAAGGAAAGCTTCCTGTAATGCATTATGAAAGAAAACATGAAAAGAAAGTATTATGAGGAAACCATTCTTGATTTTGAAGAAGAAGCAACATTCCACACTCAGGACAGGACTTTTTCCACACTCTATGTGCCTCTCAGCTGCAGGCATGCAGCAGAGACACTTCTGAAGAAAGCATTTCAAAAGAGAATCAACAGGAAAACGTCTCCAGCTAAACCCCTAAATCTTTGAACCGTACAAATCGCTGAGCCTTGGAGAAGTCAAGAGTTGGACAGAGAGTTCAGAGCTCGAACCCAGCTCTAAAGATTAAAAGGAAGTAAAGAACAGCAGACTTTGAGAAGCTCACCACAGGACATTTTACCCGCACCAACAATTTCCTCTGGAACGATTGTGTGGGTTTATCTCCAGACAATGGCAGTGCACGTGTAAACTCCGGGGAAATTGAAAAAGAACAGATTTTTATAGGAAAGTCAGAATTTATACACAAAGGGTTACCTTGTTATCTTACAAGCCTTATCTGTGTGCCTGTGGGGGATTACTCAGCAGCTCTCCACGTTAACATGTGGGGTGATTTCTTCTTAGAGCCTTATTCCTGTATTAATCTGTGTATTTTATGCAAACTACTACTCCAAGCTGAAACAAGAGAAAAGCAGCTACTGCAACTTTTATCTTTAAATGGAAAAGAATAAGAGAATAAAGAGAAGAGATAAATATGTGATAAGAGATAAGAGAAAAATATGTGATTCCTCACTGTCTGGGGGAAAGTTATTAATCAGGTTTTTGGTTCCCTGAGCCACAAGCTAAACCTTTGCTGGAAATACAGCAATATCTCTAATTGCCAAAGTATCACAAGGCTTTGGTCCTGGTCTAGTAGGCTGATCCACCCCCCCATGGACAGCAATGACAGATTTGCCACAAAACCTCCAGGAGAGCAGGATTAAGTGCCTATTTTCTGTTTCATTACCTACCTTTGCTTCTATTTACACAGTGGCTGGCTTCTTTCCAAAGGAAATAACCTCTTGTGAGCCAGGATTTGACTCTCCCATCTTCCCCCTCCTGCACTTCTCTTTTATTTCAGGAATTACTGGACTGCTTTATATTCGAGGGAGACTCTATATAAATGCCATATGTTTATTCCTGACCATACCCTATCCATCTTTCAGACATGATGACAGACTGACAAGGCAAAACCACGCATTTTTGGGCTCACCTGAATGCTCCTGCCTCAGGTGGCACGTAGGGAATGGGTCACAGGCTTTGCTAGCAGGAGAACATCAGGAATGGAAACCTTCAAAATTGCCTCATTTTCACTCCCATCTTAGGTCTGAAGCACTAGGAAGCAAAATGGCTTGCAAAGAAGGGTAGTTTCAAATGGGATTTGGCAAATAGATGAGGTATCACAGCACAGAATCCTTTTAACCACAGCAGTCTGGGAAATGCAGGTAACATATCTTAAAGGGAGGTTGGTGCCTGTGAATATGAAATAACTGAGGCTACCTCAGGCGGAACAGGAATCCCAAACAAGCTGCATTCTGTACTGAGTGAAGAGAGGGAATGCTGCTCCACAGAATTCTGATCAGCATTTTAAAAACAGCACTGGCTGCAAACAGCTACCTGGGCAGTTGCATCCTTTACAGCACCAAACCTCTAAAATCCCAAATAGAGGTGAAAATGGAAAACCACGCTCTAGCTCATGCTGAACATATAACATGAGGAGGCAAAAAGCAGATTAGTCTCCTGTGGCAACACTGAGCGTTAAGGTTTGTCTTGAATGTGTGCTCCCAGTCCTGCCATCCCTGGTTACAGCTCAGTACATGGTGGCATCTCATCCAAATTCCCCCTTGCTCAGGCAGGCTGGCAGTGTGCAGAGAGCCCAACCCCTGCCAGAACCCTCCTGCCTGGGAGCTGTTTACCCAGGAACATCCCTGCACCCCATCCCATGCAGTCCCTTTGATCCTTACCCTGGTGGAGGAGCTGTGTGCTAGAAATAAAGCTGCTATTAAAATAATCCCATGGTGCAGAGGGGGTCCTTGCTGGGGGACCCTCCTACGATGACATTGCCAAGGAATGAGAATACAGCACCCACATAATCCCAGTCCCACGTGGGATTGTCAGGACACACACAGTCCCAAGGCACACAGGGACCAGCCCAACCCGAACTGAAGGGAGGCACAGGAGTTCACATAAAGGACATGAGATGCTGCCCTCAATCCCTGTTTCAAACTCCAGCTGGGCTCCTATTCCAACTCACATCCCCCATTCCTGCTTCTGTCCCCTTTCTGTCTCTTGAAAATATGTTTTAGAGGTTTAATTCAGATATAATGCAAAAAAACATTCATCCAAAAACAGCCGTGCAGAAACAGAGAACCAAGCTCCACTTTCAGGCACTAAGACACTTATATGAACTACTGCAAAACATACTTTTTTGACTCAAATAATATTTAATTAAAAAGACACAGAACTGTAAGGTTTAGTATTTTGGAAGGGTTTTTTATTGGGTTCTGGGGTGGGGTTTGGGGGGTTTTTTGCAGCTGCTGCTGCTGCTTCTGGTCAATTCCCACTGTTGCTGCCTCCCCCTGAGGCAAGACAAATGCCATGAGATAAAGGCTCCTAACTAAAATACACAGCTGAACACATAAATCAAGAAACCAGGTCAACTTGTTCAAAAATCATCTGCAAAGTCATAGACTCATAGAATGGTTTGGGTTGGGAGAGACCTTAAACCTCATCTAGTTCCAAGCCCCCTGCCACGGGTGAACAAGTCACTACACTTCCACACAAATGCCCAAACTGTGATGGTTCATCAGTTTGCTGCCGGGGTACTTGGCAGGGATTTGGGTGAGGTGGTCAGGGCTGCATCTTAACAGGTCACTTGCCAGACCAGGAACTACAGTTCCTGCCTTGTAAAACACTGTCATAGCCAGGAGTGTCAAATCCCACGACCACCCAGAGATCTCTACCGCAGCACGTACTTGGGAAGGGACCTGCTGTCAGCACTAATGAGGCAGAGAAGAGGAGAGTCACCATTTAATTAAATTTTCACACACTGAATAAAAAAGTCACATTACTCACCTTGAAGAGAAGAAACTCACTTACCTGCTCTCCTTACAAGCCCAGCTTGATTAATCACTTAAGGGACTGCCTTACACCTCCACTACCGTTCCCCATTTTTCAGCATTTGTGCCTCTCCCAGAACTTCCAGGCAAAATGTGCCCTTTTGGGAGCAACCTATGCTTGGGGAATCTCCTGACACTGACAGGATGGGTCAGCACCTTCGGGGGAGTTGCCCAAGACCTGCTGAAGGCAGCCCTGCAGGAGGTGGGATGATGTTTAGCACAGTTGCCCCATCCATACCTGTTCCATGCCCTGCTCCTGCTTCTTCAGGTTCAGCAGGACAAACTTGTTCAAGGCACAAAACAGCCCTAAACTCTGCTATTTAGTCCTGCCTGGTGTGGGTCACAGAGATCAACTAAATGCCCATTTTTATTTAATCCCTAAAATATAAATGTTTTTGCACACTTCTTTTATATAGCCATTATAAATAATATCAGAGAAAAATATCAGTAATTTCCAACAAATATTTGACTCATTTTAGCTAATGGCAGTTCCATGGGCATGGTGGAACCAGATGATCTTCCAGGTCCCCTTCCAACCCAAACCACTCTATGTGTCTATGAATAATGAAGCCATTCAATGAAACAGAAAACCAACCTGAGTTTTAAAAATTAGAAAGGAAAATGACCAGAAGATTTTATCTTTTAGTGTCTTGAGGACTTCTATGGATTATCCCAAAAGCCCCCCAATACCTGAACAGAAAATCTCTTTGGTCAGCATTTGTCTTTATGACAAATTCATCCCAAATGTTTACTGGGGAAAAATCAGGGTATAGAAGCTTTTCACGGATACTGTGGAGGCTGTGCTCCATGCAAACAACAGTTGTAAGGAATCAGATGGGGGAAGGTGTTCAGCAAAGCACAATGCTGAGGAAATGATTCTGTCTGCTTTTCTAGCATCACAGGTTCTTTGAAAATATCAGATGTATGCAATGTGTGTGTCTGAAAGAGATAAATAGTAGTTTAAGAGTAAAGAAATTGCTCCCAAACTGATGGCCCAATAAAATAATTGTTCAAACAGCATAAAACAAGTAAGTGGAATACTAATGACTGTCTAACAGCTACAGCCTTCTGGGTAAGCCTGTAAATGGCTTAAAAAAAAAAAACAAAAAAAAAAAAAACAGTTTATTCTGGTTTTTATGCTTATATGATAAAAAAAATACAAATCTTTTAATAGGTAAGTAGACAAAGAAAAGCAGAATTTTGTTCCCTTCTTTCAGCTACTCTTTTTCAGTAACACATGACAAATTAAGCTGTTGAGCATAAAAATCCCCTGTTTTCCGGAGGAAATCTCTGCCTAGGTCATACAATCAGCTTTTTCCAACAGAAGAGCATCCTCCATGTGTGTGGAGATAGAGCAGGGAGATGACATTTCTGGTTTTGCCCTGCTCAGGCAGGATCGAGCCCTCAATCTGCTAGAAGAAAATAATTAAATGCATGCTCCACTGATAAGCCTATTGCACTGTCAGGCAGCAGCTGGGGGAGTTCACCTCCATCTGAAATCACCTTTAGCTCTTTGCCAGAGAGGTGACACTGGCAGGAAGGTCCCCACAAGCATTGGGCCTGCCAGAAGTGTCAGAAGTGAAGGGACAGCATTTTTGAGTTGCAAAGGTTTGCAGTAAGCCCAACTGCAAATGCACAGTGTCCCGCGGTGTCACTTAAAATTCCTTCCCCTGCAGATATTCCAGGCTCCATTGTTCTCTATCAGCAGTCCTTTTCTCCTGCATTCCTTTGCCAGTACGGATGAAGGTCAGAGGAGAGCAATTCAGCACAAGTTGACCAGAAGTTCAGAGCTCACCTCACCACACAGATGTAATCAAGGCATCAAACCACAAGGACAGCATCCACTTTCCTCTCACAATATGTGCCAGTCCCCCAAAATTCAAACCAGACAGTGAGCTACTACTTTCCAAACACATTTTATCCTCATGAAGTCTATTTCAAGCAACACTGTGTGTCACCTGTCAGGGTAAATGCAGATGAGTCTTCTCAGACTTCAAATTCAAATGCATGCATATTTCCCAAGCAGGGAGATATAAATGTAGTTTTGTGTTTGGGGCATTTCCCAGCCAAAATCCCATGGGCTTGATGTGATGCACAATCACATCAGAGGACCAAAGGTAGCCAGGCTGTCAGGCAGCTTCCAAGGTGTAGGTGGCCACATAAATCTGTGCACTTGCCATCTAAACTTCACACAGCAGCAGCCTGCCGAGGCTGACAGCCAAGTGAATCCTTCATCTCCCCATCCCTCACCTCTTCTTCCCTGTTCCTAGCAGCTCTTTGCTCTGCCATTGCCTATAAAACGTTTCTACTCCTTATAACTGCTCTGTGAGAGGGAGACTCATATCTCTGGGCTCTCAGAAGGGAAAAGAGGCACAAGAAGCAGCTGGTTTGGGAAGCAGAGGCCCCCCAGCTTGGGAGCTCACAGCAGCAGGCACAGATGTGGCTCACCAGGTCCCTGCCACGGTTTGCCCTCGCTCAGCACCTCACACACACTGAGCTCAGCAAGCTCAGTGTAGCCTGTGCTCCCCATCTCCCAGCCCAGAAGCCTTCTCCATAAAAACCAGGTCAAGGGAGTGATAAAAATCAGCACAGGAAAAAAACCCAAAAACCAACCAACCAACAAACCCCCACCACACATCACTTTTCAAGACTGACCTAGAGGAGATGAAGCATTAGGTCAGATCACAGATTGCAAGGATGTTTTTTGCCACCACAGAAGGTCTAATATCTTAGCAAATTACCAGTGAAAGCAGACACAGCAGCAGCAGGCCTTTGTTTTTCTTTCAATGTGAGGGTTTTTTTCTTATTTACAGATTGCAGCTCAGGTTCCCAGATGACAGAAACCCCCATCTCCACGTGCTGTGCAATGCCCTGAAGGTCTCACACCTTCACTTTGAATGAGCATCTTGCAGCCAGGGGCTCTTACCTGCCTCACAGGTCTTCAGGGGAGGCATCACACTCAAGCAGATTCTGTGTTTTGAAGCAACATCCCTGGCAGCTGGTTTTGTGAATATTACTTAGAAATTCACACCATTTATCTGCTTGTTCCTCTGTGACAGATAGACCTAAAAGCAACTCAAATATTGATCCAGCTGGGACAGAGATGTGTCATCTTATTTAACACCCTCACAATCCTCTGGTCGAGGGGCTGGAGTTTAAAATCATTTTGCAGACTCGGACAACCTGATTTTGAAAATTACCTGAATTATGCTTTAATTATTCTGCATTTAATGACATTAAAATATTGAAATGGCTTTATTTCTGAGCACATTTCTCCCACTAGTTTCCTCAAATAAATTCGTTTTGAAAATCTGATTCACAACAGTTTCACTTGGCTTTCAGGAGGGGCAATAAAGCAAAGGATGACATATACCAAGGGCAATATGCATACATCCTTAAAATAAACACCTTCTGTGCTAAAGAAACATTTAATCTATTTCTCTCCAAGCAAAGAAATTGATTTATTACCTGACTTCTTTCAAGAAGCAAAGATAATCAACAGTGCTGTAAAAATGACAAGCTGAGTTACTAATCAGAGCTGGTGTAAGAGCAGATAAAACTGCAGTTAGGAGCCCAGGTTAAGGTCAAAGGAAACTTATAATTAAATAAATTATAAATTTCACACATGGCAACATTTAGCTTCATTTGGGGTTTGATAATTTCTGCTTTAAATGTAGACAAACTAAACTAAATTAAAATAATTAAAACTCGGATCTCTCAATGTCTGTGCTATTAACAAGAACAGATTTATAAATTAAGTCTGAGGCGGAACAAGGCTGAAATCCAGGACATTTCCATCTCCCTATTTGTTTCTACCTAATCTGATTTACAAGATGCTGTGAGGCCTAATACCCAATATGAGATGAAACAGTAAGATTAAGTAGCATGAAAAACAGGCTTTAGTGTCCCCCATAAGAAATAGCATTAAATAATTAAATATACATAGATATTGGTGTTAAGTTATAAAAAAAGATGCAAAAAGAATCAAGTCCTCTTTTATAAAAAGTACCAATTAAAAACAATTCCCTGGCACTGGCATTTAGGGAGACTGGAATAGGAAAACCGCACTCAACACAAAGCCTGGGGAAAATCACAAAGTCAGCATCTTTGTGGCTTCTCATCCATAGAGAGCAACTCCTGGGCCTGGAGTGTGCTCAGCTAAGGGTGACATGGCCCAAGAGGCCCTACAAGGCTGGGACAGTGACAATGCCCCAAAAAGCAGTGCACCCCCTTCCCTGAGCCCTCTTCTTGCCCAACACAGTGAATTCCTCCACCCAGGGGAGAAAAGGGGGAAGCTTAGCTTAGCCAAGCACAGGGGTACAGCCATTTCAGCCTAGGGAATAGAAGGGAGCTGATTTGCTCTGCTAATGAACCAGGCTTATCAAGCTGGTGTTAAACCTTGGGTAACAGCCTCCTGTTGCCTGCAAATCCCTCCAGCAGGACCCATGCACCTGGGAAATGGTTACCCATTGCTTTCACCCCTCTGTACCCACTCAAAGAGATCCTCCATGGCCCCATTAATATTTTTCAAAAGTGTAGGCAAAGTGGCAGTTCTGCAGTTTAAAAAAAAATTGCTGTGAGAGACTGAAGGGTTTGAGGGGAGCTTTGGTGGGTGTTATCAGGGAAAGCTTCACTCACAGGAGCTGAAGGGCACCCCTGGGTGTAGGCTGATTAACTCAAAATATAAAAGAGGAAAGACTTTATTAAAGAAAAAAATGATGGTAAGTAGCAGATTCATCCTGGTATCTGAGTGTGTATCCAATAAAGAGGGTCCTTCAGCCTGGTGCTTTTGCTGTAAAGACTCTGGATCAGAAGGCTAATGCTGGTATCTCCAGCAGTATTATTTGGGCCACGGAGTTAAAATAAATAGGGCCTTTCAGCCTGCTAGACACAGGACAGTGCCTTATTTCCCCTTTATTTCCCAGTCTGGAGTTTTTCACTCAGCTCCAGAGGCACAGTATAAACCTCCTGACAGTCACACTACAGGCAGACAACGGGGACAAGTAATGTGATGCTTTAAAGCAAGAACTCAAGGAGCTGCTTGAAAGAAGCTGTTCCAGCACCCCAGTCCGCCTCAGAGCTGGGGTTTGCAGGGAGCTGGAGCCGTGTCAATACCATGGAATTACAGCTTTGCTCCTGCCTCACAGCCCAGTGCAGCAAGTGCCCCATGGCTCCAGCACATGCCTTGCTGTGTCATCCGCTCTGCTGAGGCTCAGGAGGCTATGGAACTATTATGGAGCTATTTTAGTGGCTATTTCATGCATCACTTGACACGTAAGTCAAGGTAAGGAGCGGTTTTGTTTTCTCATGAGCCAAAGAGTTGTCAGGGTGAGATTCGTCCCGCTGTTTAGCTGACACTGGCTTCAATCTGGCTCTTTTCCTGTGTTGGGTGTCTCCTAGTCCTGCTGAAAACAGCACACAGAAATTCTCAGCACTGAGCACAAAGTCAGGCTGATCATGCAAAAGTTGTTCCAAACACTCAGTGCGGTGTGGGGACGCTCGGGGTTCCTCTGTTGGTGAGAGCTGCCATCACCTCAAGCACAAGAACAACCCCTCTCCCTGTTGTGCTCTGAGGGTGCCAGGCACGGTGCTGACAACAAGAAGGCTCATTAAGAGGCAGCTCTGACAGTTGTTTTTAAGATAATTACATCCTGAAAGAGAACACGCCTTTGTAGTCTCACGGCTGGATATTGACACAGCCCTAAGCAGGAACGACAAGATCTACTGTGATTTGTCTGATCATGGCAATGGAGGGGACAAACAAAGGTAAGACTGCTTAATATGGTAGGAATTAGTACCTGCTAATTATAGTAGGTAAACATGTGGGGATTCCACACCTGCCATCACCTGCTGATGCTGGGTGCTTCAGCTGTAGGCTGACTGTACCTTTTCCTTTTGAACTGAATTCTCCTCTTGGCAAGTGGAGCAGTGGAACAGCCCGCAGAGCATCTCCTTTTCATGCCTCACAGGCACACAACACTTGAAAAGCAGTAAATCAGAACAAAGCAGTCATTCAAATGAAGACTTCTATGGCACTGCCTACCAGCCCTCATTCTAATCCCATCAGAATCACTCCAAAAACCAACAAAGAGAGAAATACATGCAAAAAAAAACCAACAAGAGGGACTGTCTGAGAGAGACAAGGGACAAGGACAAGCAAGTTCTGAAATTAGTAGCTGGGTGAAGAAGGAACCTCGAGGAACTTGGCCTAAATGAAAACAATTCAGTTCAATCACAAATTGCTAAGCCTTTCCCAGACAACTTCTCACAAAAGCAGGACAAAACTGAAACTTTACAAACTTCTTTGGAAGAAAAAATAATGCCCTTTTGGATAGACAAGAGGAATAAATAGCCAGGGGTGAGAGAAGCTGAAGGACACCACAGACCAGGACTGTTGTGGAGTCCCTTATTCTCCCTTTCCCTGGCATAAACACACCAAAAAACCCAAAACCAAACAGAAAGTGTGAATTTCTCCATTATTCCTCACCTCCTCCTGACCTGTAATTAATAATTGCTAAGATATATTCATGGATGGCTTGTCAAGATTGTGTTGCAAGACGAATGGCTCTAGTGAGTTTTATCCTGCCAAGAATATTTACTGGCTATGAAACAGACTACTCCTGACTCCCAGGAGGATCCAAGGGCCATCACTAGGAAATGTACTTCCAGGAAAAATAAAGCAAAAGAGCAGCATCCCTCAGAAATATTAACACAGGCTTTTTAACAAGCACCCAGAAAATAACACAGTTTGAAAAAAGGAAAACCATTACCCTAGGTATATTTACTTCTTTCTCTATCAGCAGACAGGCCCTGACCCAATGGATTAAACATCTAAAGAGCCTCTCCTGACTCTAGAGAGAAATGGGTCAGGCAATCTGTCACCCAAAATTACTCATGTTACTTTATTTCAATCTATTAGCACTGTCTTAAACCTGAGTTAAACTGAAAATATGCTACATCCAGTGGTCTGGAGATCTTGAGACCATCAGAGGTAGAGTCTAAGTAAACAACGTGCAGACTGATCAAATACATATGGAGCATGCAGCAAAATAAAGCACATATTAACTTGGGTAAATAGTACTTCTGTCAAAATATCTCCTACAAATTTACACAAGTCTAAATGGTGTTTACCCAGGAGTCCAAAATAGCTCCCATGATACCACAGCATTCTGCCCTTTCCCAGGTTAATTTAAGTTGAAGTGTTCACAATTCTTGATCCACGTTGGTGGTGCACTACCACTTCCAAACAAAGCCCTCCACGGCTACAGAGGTAGTGCTGGATTCTTGGGGAATATTTACCCTGCCTGTCACACATGGATGGTGACACTGAAATGGAGCACCTCATGTGCATCCTGTTATTCCCTGCTTCCTGAAACTCTCACCGTAACCCTGCTGCTGAGAGTTTCATGATTGCATCAGCTGAAGTTAGTTTATTTTATGCTAAATGCTCATCTTTCGATCTTTGCTGCTCCTGCTGCACCTTTTCTCTGCTCCCTGCTTTTGCAGCAAACACCATCCCTTCAGCAGCAAAGCTTGGGGCTTATTTCCTTCCTCACATTGCCAGCACCCCTGTAAAATTATAGAGTGTCACCAAGGTCCAGCAGGTATTTATTGGGCAGCTGGAAACAAGCAGTAACCTGTGAGGCAGTGACTGTGCAAAAGGACAGCAAGAAACAACACTTCACCTGTTGCTGGAAAAGGCTGACAAACCAAAAAAAAAAAAAAAAAGGAAGCTGACAATAATCTGCAAGACCCATTCCTTTGGGAGTCGACCAAAACTGCTCATGTCAAGTGCTTGTGGCGACATAATCCCAAAATTCCTTCCTTTTCACTGCCTTTGGGTTTTCTTGTTAGTCCTTCCCTGCAGAACCAGCTGCATAAGCACTATTATTTTGAACTCTGCCTCCAGCTTGTTCACACAGCATTTAGTTCAAGCCCTAGGAGAAGTAGGTGGCAACCAGTAATTATTTGCAGAAGGGATTACATTGTACCACTGATAACCAACATGGCTTTGTTCCTTCCTTGCTTGTACTTATTTCTTTGAGATGCCTTTGGATGACACAAATAATTACTTATTCCATCAGATTCCACAAAGACCAAAGGAGAGACCATTGCTCCGGTTCAAATCATGCAAAATAACCAAGAATTTTTAATCAGAGATTGTATGTGCAAACAAATCAAAGAACCAGTACAAAATACACCCGCTGTCATTACTAGTGAAATTAACACTTCTGCACTCAATACACCCTCCTTTTTCCACCTGACTTCAAACACTGCTCCTTCACTTTGCTCAAGTGCTGTTTCTTTCACACAGCTTCACGCTGAATCTCTTTTGCTGCCTGGTCCCAGCACTTACCTTGCTGATACTCCTGGTGCCAGCCAGGGAGTTTGGTGGCTGCAGCCAGTGGCTGACCCACAGGAGCTGGGCAAGGTGGTACCTGGGAGCTGGGCAGTATGAGAGCCCTGTTCCCCGTGTACCACACAGGAAGAAAGAACCTGTGTCTCTTTAGGCCTTTTAAAATTAATTGTTTTTCCCTAAATGCAATCAGAAAATCAATCACAGTAAATTGACCTAATGAAAACATTTCCCTACACACACGCACAGACACACAGAGCGTAATTAAACTGTGTCAGAGTCCTGAGTGCACTCAAAGGCTCTCAACCACCCTGGCCATCCTCACCTGGGACCCCCAACCAAACCTCTGGCCACAGAGTCAGCAGTGAACTTTCCAGAAAGTTGTGTTCCCTCTGCAGAAGAAAGCATCCCCAGATTTTACAGGTCCTACAGAGACTATAACCCCCTCCTCTGGAGGTCTTAGTTCAACCCTTTTAGATATTCAGGTGTGCTGCACTTAAACCTAAGACTGATTTCAGGAAATAAATTCACTTGACCCTAGAAAGAGATGGAAAACGCCTTTTGTCCCCAACAGGATGTGACTAGATGTCTAAACAGCACAAGCATGACACATAATCTGCATTTCACAGCAGAGAAGCTGTATGTGAACAGTCTAGCAAGCAGCACTACCAGGAATGTGATAAAAATTATCCTTCTCCGATTTTAAATTAAAAAAAAAATTCAGTTCAGTTAACCAATCACCTGCACTTAGCTATGATTTTTTGCATATATCATTAGGAAAAGTGAGAGGGAGGGTAATTATCCACTGGAAAAAGCTTGTCCCAAGGAAGGGCCCAAATTAGGACCAGCACCAAAGAGTTGTAGATTTTTTCAAAGGCACATTCAGTTAAATGAAGTTACTGTGCCTCAGATGCAACAGGAAGAAATTGATGGAAGAGAGGAGTAAATGAGGCAAATCAGGAGTTCTGTTTAAACAAAACCTGTTCCACCATTGCAAAAATAAAATGTAGCAGCTGTAGCATTCAAAATAAAAGCTGTTTCTTAGAGCATTAGAGAGATAATTGCAACAAGTGAGCACTGCAGAATGTCTGTGAAGAAAACTAGATCATCAAATTAGTGTAGACAAAAGGTTTACTGCCACGTTACATTAATATAGCCCCTGGAAACCCAGAATACAAGAGGATGAAAATTCAGAGACTACAATTTGGGAATCAGATATCAGATCCCATTGCTAACTAAAAGCAACTTCTGAGCCCATCCCGCTTTTGAGGGGGCTTTTGGGAAACACAAAGCAATGCTTGAGGGAAAGAAGGGCTGTGGCAAATCATTCAGGAGATCAGACAGATTTAGAGCAGTAGTTTTTAATCACTGTTTGCCACTCCGTTACCCACACAAATCAAAGATTTACTACAACATTGTCTCATCCCAGGCATTTGTTCCAGCACAGTCGGGCCACAGACTGACCCTGAAACCATCCCACCTCCACTGGCTGCCACCAGGCTCCAGCACAACTTCCCACAAGAGATACATACTGGTGCAGACACTGCAGATCTCCAGCAATCCTTTCTTGCTCCTTCCCCTGTTTCCCTCTTTCAAACTTCAAGGAGTAGCTGGGCTGACCAACGCTGGATTTCTTGCCCCGGCTGGGAAGGCCTGGGATGATCTCAGGGACAGGCTGGAGCTGTGCCTCTGGCACATCAGCACTGCTGCCATGACTTGAGGAGGTTGCCAAGAGCCCTGCACAGAAGCTCCTTCCTCTGCCTCTTCCTCCACTGGTTTCTCCTGAGATTTTAGCTACTGGTTCACTTTCTTCTCAGTGCCTCTGCAGACCAAGGTCAGACATAACCATCTATCAAACCAGGACTTCAAAAGCCATCAAACACATTTCCCCTCTTTGCCCCACGTAAAAATTCTCTTCTGCTCTCAAGCAATTCAATTTTTTTTTCCTCTTCTGTAGCTAATAAAAGTGATTTTCCTGCAAGCAGAAGCCATGGGGCCAGGCAAGCAAATACATCCTCTCTTTAAATCCCAGGCTGTGCTTTGCTGTTAGCACCACACAGTGACCTATCTGCACCTGGCCAGAGACAAACCAGACTTCAAACTCTTCACAAGCACCTCGAGTTACACCCACCCATTTCTTGAAACGACTCATATATGTAATTGCTCCCTGACTGGACACTCATTTCCTAGTGGCACTCACTCCCTACTTTAGTCTTCGGTTAAAAAGAAAAGGGTTTAAAGACACTGAAAGACTTTCAAAGGTATTTGACAGAGCTAACTAAAGTGACAGAAACACCCATCCTGCCCATGGCAAAAGGGTTGGACCTAGATGGTCCTTCCAACCCTGACCATTCTATGAATCTCTGTTAGGACTGCACCAATTATGTGTTTATTGGCCCATTCAGGTTAGGGGGGTCTACCCTACTCAAAAAGCAGAAGTAGACATTTACAGTTATAGCTTTCAGTCATTTACTGATTTACTGACAACAGTTAATATTCGTGCCATGAATTATCCTTCAATCTGAATGTGGAATTAAAAACCCCTTGAAATGGGTGAGATGGTGCAGCACCATCTGGCTCAGCCATTTCCTCTTTGTTACTGTGAAATTTGTATCCTTGTCTCAGTTGGTACTTTATGTCATTTAGCTATTGAGAAACATTGGACTGCACTAGAGCTCTGCTTCTTTAAAACCTGTGGGTTTTTCTTGACCTGTCATTGTTTTCCTGCAAAGTAATGTCCAAATGGCATCTCTGACATTTCAAAGTGACAGCAAACGGGCTGAGCAAGTGCCCTCTCTGGAGAGGAAAAAAAAAAAGGAAAGCAGCAACAGAGAAAGAAGGCATTTGTTTACTGTAGGGTAATGAATTCTCAGAGCTGGGCTAAGCAAACTGTTACAATGAGAATCTGAGAGTTCTCACTTTAAAGTCTGAACAGTAATAGAGGGGGCTCCCATTAAGTCATTTTGTGTAAGGAAAGAAAAGGTGAAAGGAGAACTGCAAAAATCCATCTGGGAAGCGTATCTACCCCTTATTATGAACACTACTATCAAGTTTTCCAGTTAAACCTGGAATGTATCTGCCATAAAATTCACCTCTCTGTTTACAAATGAAAATAAGCACATGAAGTAAAGCAATGCCTATACCAAGAAACCTCCCAGATGCTGGAAACCTGCAGGAGCTATCAGGCCAGACACATAATAATAACTTGCAGCATTCTGCTATCTCATTTCAATAGGACATAAAAGAATGACAGTGGGAAAATATGCTAAGTGCAAGAATGATACTTTGCTGCTCAGCAAGAATTTCTGAAGATCTGAAGCGCAGCAGGCTCTGGGCTATTATTCAGGTGCAGTGGGTAAGGCTGTGCAAGGCAGCTTTGCACTCTGCGATAGGAGTGACTTCTGAACCACAGAAGGAGCTAATTCTGTGGAAGGTTGAACGCCACAGCAATCCATGCACATTAAAATGAAATGGGTATGATGGATTTCATAGTGGGAACAGAGTACAGCACCACAGAATCACAGGCAGCTCCACATCAGGCTGCTGTGTGAAGTCACCGGTAAATAGAGCACTTCAGTCTTTGTTGCAAAGGGAATGGATTCACACAATTAAATGTCATTTTGGGAAAAGCACCTTCCTCCTCCCTCCAATATGGGGCTGGCATTTGGCTTGACATGAAAACAAGGAGTGTAGGCACTGGCAGGCAGTGTTCACCTTGCACATTCAGGCCAGGACCTGGTCTGCTCCTGCCCTAACACAAATGGGGAGCACATCCACTGAAAACAGCCAGAACTGGGGAATCTGGAGGGAAGGCTGTTCTATTACCTGTACATTTCAACAGCACAGAGTGCCAAAGCCACCCAATAATAAATTACCCCACTCCAGCTTCAGGGGGCAAGCTGACAAATTGCATTTCTTCTGATTTACTCTTTCATAAGAAAATCATCATGCCTCCTGGAGATGCAGATATTGCTGTATCAGCCTGCTCTTTGCAAGATTACAAAGGGAGCACTGAAAAGCATTTTTAGCAATGGTTTTTCACAGGTAAAGAGATTTGCAGAAGTGCTGACTACTCACTCAATTTTATCTTTTCCTCCCCAGTACACCCAGCAGACACACATCAAAACATCCCTTGAGCTAAAACATCGTGAAGTAAACTTGGAATAAATGGAAATGAATAAAAATTAGTTCATTTAATTTAAAAATGAAATATTATTCCAACTGAAGGGTTCAATTTCAATTCCCACTCCAAGACAGTCCCCACAGCCTCTCACCTGATGTGCCCATCAACAGCCTCACAGTGGGGAGTCTCCACCAAATTACTGATGGCTGATGGAAAAACTGCTCTGAGAGTCAAGCCTGGGGTTTTCTGCTAATTCTCATCTGAAATAGTATCTGTTTCTGAGGATCACCCTTCGCAAAAGATACACACTAATGAGAAAGCATCCAGAGACGCCAACGAAGAGACATCAAGACTTTAGGAAACAGGGTCTCATAGGAGTAATCAGAGGATTGATGGACTTGGGTTTTAATGTCAGGAAGACAGAAGAGAGCTGTGAAAGAGCCTTCCAGTATGCAAAAGGATACTGCAAAGAAAAATGGGATAAATTTCGCCCTGTGTTCCATGATGAGGGCAGGGTGTGGACAGGGATGATAGGAGCAAGCTTTTCACCCAGGAAGAGAAGACAGAGCTGCATAGCCAGAGGTTGTTAAGGCCAACACAACCACTGTAATCACAGACCACCTGGCTGTCAAGAATTCATAAAAATAAACATGATATCAAAAGGGCCCAAGGCATATTTGCTCTTGCTCTTCCTCATTTCCTTAGCCTGCATGAAGCTTTCTGAACTGGCCATTTATGCACACTCCAATCTCTTAGGAATTAAGGGAATTTTAATTCCATAGCTCTACACCAATTCTTTCTATCAACTAAGCCTCCCTACAACCCTCCTGATAATTGTTGCACGCTCAGAGTCACAAGGAGTTAATCCCAGCACTGGCAGTACTGAAGGTAATAGAGGTTGGAAAGAAGTAATTCAAAAGACTGAAACACTGGTGAGGCTTTAAAGACCACTTTCTACTAACTGTATCTGAATTTTACACAGTACATACATAAGCATTCTGAAAATCCTTTTCCCCTTGAAAGGACTCCAACTTGCTTTAACATTATGGCATCGTGGATTTTCCTCACCCTCGCTGGGAGCATTGGAACTTTTCTGTAAATTTCCTGACTTATTTTGCAAATTCATTTGGGCCTGCAAATATGGCTCTAGGGGCTGATTCTCAGTTTGCTGGCACTCTAATTACACCCACGGAAAAGCAGCAGCTGAGGACAGAATGCTGCTGCACCGCCAGGGCAGTGTCCACCATCATTGGGAACTGGAGTTAATGCACTGCAGGTGCCAGGGTGTATGGCATCTGACAGGTCTAACAGACCCCCAAAAACCCACTACAGAGGGCCCTGCAAGAGAAATGGCAGGTCCAGAGATTTTAATCTTTTGGTTTCAAGACGTTTCAAGTCTTGGAATAACTCGTGGAGAAGAGGCGAATGCTGTTAGGTACCCCAAACAGCTTGCCTGACATAATTTAAGGGAACAAAGAAATAAAACTGAGACATTTCTGGCTGCTGTAGGGCCAAACTACTAGAAAATAAGTGTTAAATCAACACAAATTCTCACTTCAATTACAATCTAGCATTTACTAACAGCTAACAAACAGATTCCTACGTTGGTCAACATTATTCTGATTCAGCATAATCATCCAACAACCAATACCTCCCTTTGTGACAATCCAGCAACTCAAAGGCTGCATTTGGATGCTGCCCACTTCCAGGCATTGCCAAATCTGACTCTGGTTCATAGAAGTCACTGCTTTTTGGGCCAGCTCTCCTCTCCTGTGGGTAATGGAGATCAACTGCTCCAGACTTACACCAGAACAAGAGTTATTCAGACCTCCCTTAATTTCCTCCACCATCCTAAAACTTGTAATGCAATTACATAAGGTTGCACATTACTGCTGCCTCTACTACTTCCTAAAACAAACTGGTCAGACTCAGTTCCCCTCTACATCCTGAACTCGCAAACAATGAGGAACAACTGCTCCTTCCTCGGAAGAAAAAAAAAATTAAGTGGACAGGCACAATTTTGAAGGTCAGTGCTTCTTTCCACCTTCCTCCAAATTGTGCAACATACCTAAAACTGCAAAATTCACTGCTGCTGGGGAGAGGGGGGAAAAGGCCCCTGCACTGTGGTGCAACTGGGAAAAAAGTACTCCTCAGAATAAATGCCCAGCAGGAACCATGAGAACCATGAGTGTAAAACTCACACTTGTTTGGACACCATCTGCCCAGATATTAAAAATGCAATTCCAGGCACAAAAAGAAGCATAGCAAATTCAAGAACCTGCCAAGCGCAAGGGTTCTGAAATCCTAGCTCTGAGAGGCCAGGAAAAAAAGAATTGTGACAAGATGAGAAACGTGTTTCTTGCCACAGATGGTCACTCCATAAGTGTCTACAGTTCGAAGCAGATAAGCCAGTACAAACAAGAGAGCATATTTGTACTTTTGAGAATCAGCACAATAGCTGGGTTTGAAGCACTTCAAAATTATTTACTGCATACTTTTTTTCAGTATAGAGTGGGGTCATTTTACAGTAAATATCTTAGTCCAGAAACACATCCAAGCATTTACTCATGGCTGCTCCTGGCCTCTCTCATGTGGAGTTGTGTTCCTCAAAGACAACTCCACTCTGCACTTCAGACAAATGGTCAGTGTAGGGCACCCCTAGCATCCCTGATTTATACAGATTTACATTTCAGTCCAAGACATCAAACAATGAGCTTCAGAAAGCAAACACAGCCCTGATGCAGCTTTCCCTTCCTATTATTTGGGATTTAGGAAAGATTCTGATTAAAATTTTCTTGTGAGTGCTAAGGTCAGAGGATAAAATATCAGCAGGCAGTTTCCAGAAACTGTTACCTCTGCAAGCCAGATAAACAGCAGGATGTGTGTCCTGTGCTAAGGCTGCTCTGAGCCGAGGGTTAACTGCACAGCAGTTTCCAAAGCAAGGATGGCTAAGCAAACAAAAGATAATAAAACCTCAAAGAAGAAGCTACAGGCCCCAAAATACATCTTCCCTGTACAACATATAGGACACAGGTGCATTTGCTAACAGGTCAGAGTAATTTTGTCCCACGACTCTCTTATGAAGATGTCTGTAGACATTATTCTTCATTCTGTTGCCATCCTAAGGAAAATTTCCAATCTCTAGGGAGGTTTCTTCCTCCTGCCCTGCACCCCTCCTCCCCCAGCCTTCTGTAGCAGAAACTACTGATAAAATAAACCTTATTCCTTACACTGAGCAACTATTTCAGATGAGATAGGACCCTGGCTTTTGGTGAACTCCTGGACTGTCAATAAGGCTTTTAATCAATCAATCAATCAATCACTAAGCCATGTAACCCGAACAACTGACTCAGCCCATGGCAGCAGCACGCACAGAGAGAAGAGAGAAAACAGCGAGATGAGCTCATTTGCTCACACTCCCTCTGCCTGGTGAAGCTGTTCTCCGTCCCCCCCATGGGTGGGATCCCGAGTAATAACCCTGTGCTCCTTGAAAAAGGAGTGGGCAGCAGTCTTCGTGCTGAGATAAGGCTCCACATTAAATTAGAGCACAGGGATTTGGCACTAAACGGTCTCATCACTTGGTGGCTTAGCTGACCTCAGAACCTCAGCTTTCTGGGCTCAGAGATAAATGGCTTTAAATGTTTCACCCAAATTCCCTTCCAGGCATGCCAGGGCACATTTCACTAGGGTCACCTGTCTTTTTAGCTACCTCAGCAAGAAATTGGATAGTCCAGCTGGGCAGGGACAGTCTGCAGCAAATGACCAACATTACAATGTCAGAGCACCTTCTCTCTACTACTTTCATCAGCAAATGAGTGGCTTTTGCTCTAAAATTGCAGAGGAGTAGCCAAGGCCCAGCATAGTGCAGTAAGTTGTGCGTCTTTGGAGTAGACACAGCTTTTTTTTATTATTATTTCCTGTTATAGATATGTGTTTAATNGGTGTGAACAGAGCTACTCTGACACCCTGTCAGATTGTCTGTCACCCAGCTGCCGACACCCGGGCTTGGAGCTGTTTCTCTGCATTGTGGCTTTTTGTCCAAAATTTCTGCCAAATTTACTATAAAATAAATTGGTTTTATTTTATTATAGAAATTGGCTCCGTACATTTATAACCTTTCCAAACACACTATCACTGCAGCAGGATCTCGTCGTGTTCAGGAGTGAAGTTCCAGACCACTGGTGCAGGATTTCCACATCTTGCTGAGGCTTTTTGAGCACAGTATCAGAACTACCTCGCTCCTGCTTGAAAAACGTCAGTTTCACCCCAATCTGCAGAGGCAGCAGAGCTCAGCCGACATAAGTCAGGAGCCTTAAATTCACGGGGCCCTGGTGCTGACACAGGTGCAAACAAAGCCCCTTTCAACAAGGGGGAAATGGGAGAAATCGAAGGAAGTCCCTGGGTGACAGCACTCCTTTACTGAGGGGCTCAGCTGACTTGGGCAAATATGCCCAGTGCAAGTGCAGCTCTGAGCACTGTGAGCAGCCAGCGCTGAGTGCTGCCGGCTTCAGTCAGCAAGAGTCTGCAGGCAGAAATAATGGCTGGCCTAAAAATATGGGGGGGAAAAAAAAAAAGGATGGTGGTGGACACATCCAACATATCAGCAAAAATAAATTATTTATGTAAAATCACGTAGGTGACCGGATGGTTAAAATCCTTCTCAGCTGGGCTCCTGGGCTGTTGGATGACAGAGGAAGACACGATGTCCTGTTGGCACTCCTAACACCTGCACACAGAACAGGGAACCCTCTAAAGCTGGTTTGTGGGACAGCCTGAGCACCGCCCCCTCCGGGGATTAATGTCCACATGTTCCTGCAAAAACACAGACAAACAAGGCCAGATAAATTCCAGGCTGAGGTCTCCAAGCACAGCTGGAGATCCCAGACAGGGCTGCACTGGTGTCATGGCACAGCTCCTGCAATTTTGCACTGCCTGCTACAGAAAAAGTGGGGTTTCTGTAAAACACAGGGCAGGAGCTCTCAGAGCTGAGATTTACTATTGCAAAGCCAATTTTCCCCTCTAAGACATTCAGCATGCTTCTGTTTCAAGCAGGTATCCCAAAGATAACACTTTTTGTTCCAGCGTGTATTGCTTCTCTCATGTATATTATGCATTTCTAATGAAAGATCTATTTGTCGCTTTAGCTGAGCAAACCCTGATATCATTTTCACTGGGAACGTGCTCGGATATATTCAATCCAAGCCCTGGTGGAAAGATGTATCCGAAGTAAGTGATTTCTGAGAGCAGCAAGGAGGAGAACAAAAGGAAATGGAGACGCTGAGTGAAGCAGCGCAGCAGAGAGCCCCGGTGAAGATGCCCCGGGGGCTGGAAGGAGCGGTCGGTGGTTTTCCCTGCGGACATCCCAGCACACGGGCACTGCGGTAGCAGCTGGTGATGACCGGCAACAGCCGCTCCCTCTCTCCTGAGAGGTTACTGATTCCCCCCCATCCCGGGCTGTGTTTTTCCGACGTGGGAAGAGCTCCCCCAGGCTGCCGCGGGCTGCGGCCGAGCGGCGCCCGGGCTGCGGGCGGTGCCGGTGCCGGTGCCCCCATCCCGCGCCGGGGTAAGGCAGCCTTCGGGAACCCCTGGCAGCACACGGGGGAAAGGGACAGCTCTGCCAGCCCTCGGAATCCTCGCTGTTTGCTGAAGGCAGGCCGATCGGTTTAATTTCTCTTTACATCAGGCTTCTTTAAACCTGCCAGGCATCTGCTGCCTCTCCCAGCCTCACGATCCTCTCTCTCCTTCTGCCTTCCTGGATGTTTGCCATTTCTGCTTTTCGGTTCCAATTCCCCGGCACTCTCCTCCCTTCCCTCTTCAGCTCCCCCAGCCCCATCCCTTTCTCCCTGTATGCTGTGTTTTTCAAGAGAAAATAGTGAGTTATTCAGACACAAAAATCTATACGTCTACTGGATTAAATAAATACCAGGTCGTGTTTGACTCTGTGTAGAGAGGATATATATATATATATACTGAACTTTCTGTCTCTTTAATACAGTATCCTAGGCAACCTGGATTTTCATGTTGGAGATACAACTATCCCAGCTTTTCTTCTTTTAATATAAAGATTAACCTTTGCACATCATCTGAGATTTTAAGAAAGTTCATAACCTGATTATGCCTAAATGCCATGAATTATTCATTTGTCTGCTAGTGAGATCAGATTTAATTACATTTGAGGGACATCTTGTATAGAATTAAATGCTGAAATCTTCATTTGCCTTCGTTGCAGCTTTAAACACAACTGACATTGGGCTTTAAATGTACACAGGCATGGCATTAGTTAAAAAGTTATATTAAAAATATACCAATACCTCCAAACAACTAAACAGTAGGCATGTTTACTTAAGCTGTTTGTGAATTAAACCAAACACAACTTTAGCTCCATTATTACAAAATTAAACCAACAATAAATTAATACTGCGTTATCCAGAAAGTGGCTGTGAGTCACATAAAACATTTATGTAACCTGGGAGATCAATTTCTTTAACAGCTATAGGCTGGTGTCAGCCATCAAAAAATGTGTATCAATAACAAAGTAACAGCCTCTTGTCATATTTGGCATGCCTTAAATTCAAATTCAAAAGAGAGACTTTGACTGCAATCAGTATTAGCTGTCTCTGTAAGCACTTTACAGAACACTTTTACTCTGAAACACTGATGAAAAGCATCTTACAAGAGCTATAATAATAATAATAATAATAATAATATAAATGCTTCCATCCTTTCAAAGAAATTCATTGCCAAAACCTAAGATATAATCAAGGTTTTCACCCCACCAAAATTTACTTTAAGAACTTGTCGCTCGCGAGCAGGGACCGGAGAACGAACGACAGGACGACTTCTTGTTATGATATGAAGCCGACACTTTATTCACTTACAGGTTCACTTATATACCTTAGCACGCTGGACTGGCATAAGGTCATTGGTTCACTGACCAGCCACCCCTCAAAGGGATTGGCCGAATCCCAACAACACTTACTTCAGATATTTTCTCTTTCTGTATCAATAACAATTCTATAGTTTACAAAACTCTCCCAGCTGTTCTGCCACAGTCCGTGAGAAAGCAATCCTTTCTCACAGACACTGGCAGAAAGCTGAGATATCTCCCTGCTGCATGCTTCCAGCATCCACAAGAACTGACACACCCCTGCATTGATCTAAATTCATACACATGTGTAACCTAGAAAGATTTGGTGCAGCCATTCCCCAATTAAACTAGAACCAAATCCCAGTTAAGGCACCCCACCATTTCTCTGTGTTGAGGGCTTTCATTTTGGAGTTTATTTTATTTGGAACTGCTAATGCAAATCAAAATTTCCTGACAGCAAGCAGTCTTGTTTGTAGGGCCTGATGCACAGGCTGGCTCCCTTGGCAGCCAAATGAGATACAACCACAGTCACCTTATCCCTCACCCCCACAGCCTGAGATGAGACTTGGCAGGAGAAGGATCTGCACTGCCTCAGTTTTTCTGCTTAAAAGTTGATGACAGATTTTTTTTTCATATAGTATTCCAAGACCTACTGAGAACAGCCTTATTTAAAAGGCTGCCATTCTTCTCAACTGCTTAATGTAATTCCAAAGCCAAAAAGAGAGGTTGTTTTTCACTTGTATTTCCTGGTGGTTTGATTTTGTTGGGGTTTTCCTGGGTTTTTTTGCTTTGTTTTGCTTTGGTTTTTGTAAATGGAAATAAGCATATCTCGTGTATATGTGGACTGGGTTTGTGTGGCCAGGTTTTGGTAGCAGGGGGGGTTACAGGGGTGGTGAGTTTAGTATCCAGCCAGGTTCAACCCACTACAACCTGAAACTCTCCCTGGAAGTTTTCCTTTTCCAAGGCACAGAGAAAGGATTTGGAGAGCAAGCTAAGCACCCAATTCCTTCAAGCATCACCCCTCCAAAGCCTGCAGCTGCCTCAGTCCACATTTACAGTTGCACTTTCAAAAACTTATTTGACTGGGAAGCAAACACAACATTTGCTGACACATGAAGGATAAGGCTTCCCAGACCCCTGCACAAAGCCAGCAGCAGGGCCCCCAGCGTGCCTGCCATAACCAGTGTGAACACACACACATCACCTGTCGTGGGCTTATCCCAGGTTACAACAGCTAGTTCAAATATGTGTGGCTGTAAAACCAGAACAGACCCTGAAAATTGCTCCCCTTCTCTCCTATCCAGCATCTTTTTCAAACCCACAAAGTTTACCCGCAAAGTTTTGGGTTTTTTTTACAAGTAAAGTAATTTTCAAGTCTACCCCAGTGGTTTTTTCCTATGAGACACCTTCTCATGGTTTGTTTCCCATTGCAAGGCGACTAAATGGATAGCATTATATTTTAATACTTTAATACACAACATTTTATTGTTTAGTGAAATATTAATGAGTCCTCAATGCATCCTTACGTAACAGCTGTAGGTGTCTAGACTGCCTGCTTACTTCAAAACTGCTACACTGCATAAATTTAGGTTTTCTGTTACTTCTCTAAATGCATCATTTTCTGATGGGATCTCATTGCCTATGATAAATAAAAAGACTTTATGGATGGTTGTCTTCACACAGCAGCACTCTGAGCACAGGGGTCTTTGAGCCCAAAGCCTTGAAGGGATTCAGAGGAGGATTTAAGGATGTACAAAGTTTAACCTGACTCCTGCAGTATCCCAATAAATGTTACGTTTCCTCCTTGCATTCCAGCACCGAATTTAGCACAAGCTAAAATGCCACTTACATTAATGCCAATATAAAGCCTCAACAGGACTTTAAAAATGTTCTGGAAGTTAAATCCATAGTGGGCCTGGGTGAACTGAGACAGGTTCAAACACAGGCATGGATGGGCTTTCCCGAGCTGTGGGGAGCTGCAGCTTTTCCCTGCTGACATCAGGGGGAGGCAAGGAAGGCTCCTACAAAGGAATTGTGTGGTTAGAGCCAGAATGTGCAGCACAACAAGAGTTTCACTCTGGTTTGGGCTTTGCTTTTCTCTTACTAAAAGCAGGTAAGTTTTTTCCACATGGAAAGATTTGAATTTTCAAATCCATCTGTGCAAAAAGACTCAGTTTGCTCGGTGTCTCATTTCCACTCCTTCCTTACTCCCAAATCCCAAGGCATATTATTTGTCAGTGCACGTAACACACATGACACTAATTTCATACAAATTTTGTGAGGTTTTGATGGTAAAGAGCATAAAGTCTGTTAACCACCCTATGACAAGAAAGGCTAAAAACCAGCTACAAGACTTCTGAAGCCAGGGACCCTCCTAGGTGCTGCTTACATATTCTGGAGGAGCAGTACCTCTGAGATCTTAGAGTTGGCTTCTTCCACTAAGAAAAGCTAAAACAGAGACATTTCTTGCCACCTTGCAGGGGCAGTTTTCTTCTATGAGCAGCTGCCACGTTTCCTCAAGCTCCCTGTGCAGAGGATGCTCTCATTTTCCACATCCTTACTCACCACTGTAACCTTAAGATATATCCAACACGGAGCACAGCGCACAGTCCTTCAAACTCAGTGTCTGCTCAGTGAAAAAATCCTCTCCTGCTTTTAAAGCATGGAAGTGTTACCCTGGGGGTGTTTGACACCTTGCAAAGTCAAACAGTTTATTGATGTCACCTGAAAATGCACCAAAAAATATCAAATAGGAGGCTCCTGCCTGCATGATTTGTTCAAGATCATGCAGCCAGAACTAGTAAAGACTACATCCTCTTCAAAAACACTCTTGATTTGATGAAATTCAAGTATTTGAAAGCACTGACCAGAGCTGAGAGTAGCAAATTATGTCTAAAAATATGCCTTTATGAGCCCATCCAGCTCCCACAAAAATCAATATGATCCTGCCCACTTTTAGCTCAGAGCCTGGAAGACAGATTACCTTCCTGGGAGTGATCCTCCACAGCAGAGCTGCCTGAGCAAAGAAATGGGAGAAATTATTTCCCCATCAGACCTGTTCCCTGGGCCAAAGGCTCCGAGGTGCTCTCTGCCACACAGGCACAGCACAGCTGCCCTGTTTTCCAAAAGCTGAGTGGAGGTGTGTGTGCTGCAGGTCAGCACAGATTTCACACTGAGCCTGAAAAGCACATCTTCCTTCTCTGAAAATATGAAAAGCCAAGAAAGTGATGCAAAACAATATTAACCTGGCATTTAGGAAGAAAAAATGGCAGGAACTTAAAGCCATTTCAGAATTCATGGATAAGAAGAATGAAAGTGATGCACAGCCATTCTCCTCAGACTTTTGCCCTCCCCTCTGGGCAGCTGCTAATTTTTTTCTGCGAACACTATCATTCTGTCTACCCCAGCAAGGAGCAATGCTGAGCTCCTCACTGTTTCTAGAATTAGCAGAGCTCATTGAAGTCACCTGGAGTTAATGCTGCTGACTTTTAATCCCCTCTGATCTATTTCAGAGCCACTGGTTGTGGTGGTATGGAAGTCACTCCAGCTCTGAGTTCGCTTTTGTTGTACTTCCCCTGTGGACAGGCAGAGGCCCTGCTGTGGAGAGACCTGGAATGAACTCTTGAGATCCCATTATGAGTGGCAATCCCTGGATTTTAACAGGGCTGGGCTTTCACTCAGGCTTTTCAGAGGCACCTTTTGTGTATGACAAACCCTCTGCAGAATTCGGAGGCTTGAGCTGAGCTCCTCCACAGAACTGGACAAGCTCCTTGCTTCAGTCCCTCCCTATCTACACATATTTCTTCCATGAAATCTCACTTTTTTTTGTGTGATGCAGTTTGAACACCACAGGTGAGGGCCCTGCCAGCCTTTCTCTTTGGAGATTATTATATTGTCACTTGTCAAGACTCGGATTTGGAGTGATCACAACAAAGGCATTGGAGACAGCGAACAAGAAAAATGTGAAGATTGTGCTTCAATTCAAAAACCTGGTCCAGCCCCAAATTATCTGTGCCTCCCCACAGCTGACACAAACCACCTTTTGCAGGAAGAGGGCTGAAGACTGAAAAAAACCTCTCAGGATGCTCACAAGGATTAACAACAGACTCAGGTGGAGAGGTGGAGTTGCTCAAAGGGGTTTCAGTAGAAACAGATTTTGCTTTTTGTTGGCTCCATAAACCTGATGTCATTCTTTGTGACATTTGGCTAGGAATTTTATTCACACCTGCTGCCAGTGCCTGTTATGCATGTTAGTTTTGGTTGCCTGCAGTAGGGTGTCTTGTTGATGTCACTTAGTTTCTGCAGTGCTTCTGCCTGGAAGCATTTTGTTGGAAACTCAGCTTCTAAAAGCTAAACAGCCTGGAAAGGTCAATCCAACGCTGGGGATGGAGACACAGATCCAAAAGGTGCAGTGGAACAATGCAGAATTTTCCCCTCTCTTAAGGTGTATTTAAATACCTTGAGGGGGATGTTGCTTAAAGTGAGCCACGTGGTTGGAATAGGAACCAAACTGCCCCAATTCAACCTTGAAATAAAACTGCTCCTGTCATCAGTGGTGTAATAGCAATTAGGGACTGGGAAAGAGTATAAGGGGAAGCTTTAGAGACGTTCATTGGAGACATTGGGACAAGACCATCCTACTCTTCATTTATAATATCTTCATTAATGACAGAGGCAGTGAGATCAAATGTTTTAGCATATTCTTACCAATAAAAATGGGGTTTCTTATGGTAGTCTCTAAAAAGCACTAAAACCTATTGCACTTTTGTAGTTTTGTTGTTGTTTTCAAACAGAAAGGCAGCAGCTTCCTGAATGTAATTCTTGGCTCCAGCCTACTCCCCCAATGACCTGCATTCAGCTTTATTCATTGCTCCTATAAAACAACTATATATCTGCAGTCAAAAAATATGAATAAAGGTTTTTTAAAGTGGTGTTTGCTTCACTCAGTTCAATCCTAATACTCAGATGTTTTACAGTATCTTTTGTGTTCTAAAATGAAAGTCCTACTTTGGACTGCAGCAGAATTCAGCTTCTTGGGAAACACTTCCATTGCACACTTGCTAATTCCTATCATAATATGAAATATGTCTTTGAAGACAACTGCATATACATCAAGTCCCTAAATAGTTCTTTTAAGGCACAAAAGAAGCTGGGGGTTGCACTGAAACTTTTAGATTTGTTATCAAACCTTAAGTGTTGTGCAGCTCAAAAGTTACACTAAATACAAAGGTAAGAGATACACTCTTTTTCCTTTCCTCTAAAAACACAGCCTCCTCTTCCTAAAAAACTCCAAGCTGAGGAGAAAATTCACTCATTCTTTACAAGGATGATGGTGAGCAAAGTAACAGCTGCCAGAAGACAGCATCTTCTTGAAGCAATTTTTTTTAATTTTACCATATTGCAGAGGTGCAAAGAAGAAACTTTTCAAAAAAAAAAAAAAAGAAATTATTTCATTATGTCACCTTTTACTCCCGTATCTGTGAAATAAAATGGTGGTTTCTCTTATAAAGGAGACACAACAGGCAGTAAATTCAGTGTGCCAGGAGCACATGTCAGCTGGAGGTGTGAACACCAGTTCTTGAACGTGCCACCATGAACACTCCACTTCGAATTTCTCAAGCTCAGCTCTGCTCAAGTTCTTAGTCCTGTTGGAGTGGGAAAGGCTGTATCTCAGCAGAGCAGCTGCCCTCCCTGCCTGCTGTTGGTTGAGAGAATGAAAAAGGGAAAACTTGTGACGTTTTCTTCCCCTCCCTCTCTGCTTCCTCTCTGTGTTTGGTCACTGGACACTGAGCCCGCTGTGCAAGGATAGAGCTGCTGTAATTTCAGGAAGACTGCCAAGGGTGCTTCCCAAAAGCCTGGGCAATTCAGCTGCCCATCACATCCTTGCTTCCCCTCAAACACATTCCTTCAAAAATGTTGATTTGTTAACGACAGGCTCAGTGTCACAGCTGTTGTCCAGAGGTAGGCAACTCACACGCACATAAAAACAGTGAAAGAAGGTAATCATGCTTTTTATACATAAAGTTTCAAATGGAAGTGGAAACAAAGAAAGAACTGTTTTTAAATTTCCCCAGGCCACCTCCTTTGTCATTCCAAAAAACTTACGCCAATCAACATTAAATATAATATTACAAAGAAATTCTAATAACTTTAACACAGTTTTATCACCCTTCAAAGAAGAATTTTGTTAGAAATGAGTCGGTGCTGAAGGCATTTGAGCACAAGTTTTCAAGAACAATGCATATATTGTATCATATATTCTATATGTTAAATCTGCTTTTCTAGAGGGTACCATTTGAAGACAAAGAGCCATTGAAGTTTTTTTTGGCTGACCTCATTTTGGTTATAGGATTGACAATAAGCTGTTAACATTTATTATGATAATTTCTGCTGTTTGCATTTTAGTTGCTATCAAGTGCTAAGAGAGCAGGGTAGACACTTTGTTATAAATACAAATCAAATTCCAAAACTAATAAACAAAGTCAGTGGGATATTGTCTAGAAAATGTAATCAAATAATACTCATTAGCATCTCCTAAATTTTCCAAGAGGCTGAACAAATCACGTTAGGAAGGCGCAGTGCGCATTCACATTCCCTGCCCATTCCTGGGTTTTCCCACATGAATTCCTCTACCCAGTTCCCAGAGCGAGTCTCAGCTTCCTTTGGCTGTCAAAGGCAGCCACTAAAAAGCAAGGCCATATCACCATCTCCCAGTTTCTTCCCTCATTTGAGCTTGGAGTTGTACTGGGAGCACGGGTTGATGTGTGTGCTCACACAAACGTGCTTGTGACAACAGCATCGCCTTGGGGTTATTATAAATGAAACGAGCCGATGTCTATAATAAAAATGGAACAAATTTGTTTATAGAAAATTTGGCAGAGTTTTAGGATAAAAAGCCACAATGCAGGGAAACAGCTCTGAGCCCGGTGTCGGCAGCTGGGTGACAGACAACCTGACAGGGTGTCAGAGTAGCTCTGTTCACACTGAGGTCTCAGAGTGGTGAGTTTTTATACAGTTTATTTCGCTGGAGGCAACTCTGTATTCAGAGTCCAGAGTCTAAAGATATTTAATTTGGTTTTCTTAGTTATTCCAGAGAGGAACAATGTCCTTCCGATGAGGAGATGAGGTCTTGATGAAATCTTGCCTCCTCCCAGGAACAGATTGATGGTCCTGATATGTTGTAGATATCTTATCGTGGTGAGAATGGCCGGATGATTTCTCCCGAGATGGCCCATCTTCTGCTAAGCCAGTTTTCAGATATGATAATGTGCTTCTCGGAAATCTTTTAGTTGAGAGAAAATTCCACATTCTTACGGGAACCTGCTCCCCAGTGAATGTGGTTTCACCATGGTTTGGATTTCAAACAGACATATTTCATACATGTGTTTCAATATTAGACAGGTATAAACTTTATAGGCACGAATTAAACATATATACATAACAGGGACACGTGTGACAGCAGCTCAGGGACTTTCTAGAACATTCAGCATGAGGCACACACATTATTTGGAAGTGGACACCTCATCTCATATCCACAAATACCTCCTTTGAACATGACATGCATGAAATAAACACCACAATCATCAAAATGCATTCAAATATCATTTTTTTCTGCATAGGTAACCATTTCTGCCCACCCCCCCCCGGGTTCTGGATAATTGCTATCGATTATTGACATTCTCTTGCTATTGTGTAGAGCACAAGGAGCTGTTTCCCACTTAAGCTCTGGAAACTGGGGCGTACAGAGGGGTTTTTCCAATTGTACCACTCGCCAAAGGGACTGCTGGCAGCCAAGGCAGCATTCTCTTCCTGGTGTGAAAGGTTTTGCTCCACAGCTGGAGGGAGCCCCTCCCAGCTCATTAATTCCAAAATGAAATTAGGGGCATCTTTACCCACAGGGCAAATCCTACAGAGCCAAGCACTCCTCTAAACATGTGTTTGTGTTTGACTTTGCACACACTAGCACAAAAATAATAAAGGAAACAATACGCAGACAGCTTTGCCATTTTTTGACACATCCTCACCCGATTTATATCCTCAGCACAGCAAACCACCAAAGACAATTCTAGAGTCAATTTGACAGTATCACCCTTGCTAATGCAAGGGGATGTTCCTCTGTTTCTCTTTGAAAGGAAGTTAGGCTGGAAGAAAGTGTACCTGCTTTCAAAGGTGAATGCTTCAGCCGCAGGCAGCACCTTCCTCTGCAGCATCTTGTTTTCCCACCTCTAATTCCAAGCTCTCCTGCTACCAGGGAGGCACTTTTGGAAAAGGAAAAGAGAGGAGAAAAAAAAAAAAAAACCAGTTAGCTGAAGTATATTTAGCTTTTGGGCTTGTTTTTTTAAATACAGAATTAACATGCATTTCAGACTCTCCTTCCACCAGAGGTTGCATTTGTACATATTCAGGCATTGGTGTAACTTACATTTCAAATCTTTAGAGTGTGTGAAGAACTTTTAATGATGCCTTAATTGGGTAAGTGGGGAGTGCAGTGGGTATGAGTAACTGTTACGGTGTTATGTAGGATAAAAAGCTATGTCAATCCCTGCCTAGATCTACATACATCCCTGAATTTCCTCCTGAATGGGAAATTAAATGTCCTAAGTGCAAGAAAAAAAAAATTAAAAATCAAACCAAAAATGTTTAATAATTTGCTATTTTCCAAGAGATTTGTGTCAAAGGTTATCTTATGCACACTCTAGTGCGGTTTTTAAAAATGGTTTCCTTTTTCAACGTGAAGGGACTTCATATTTGACTGCAACCAGAAGAAAATAATTTTTTAAGCAATGACCAAAAAATACACAGGGGAGAGACCCAAAAGTCCAGCTCTCTTTAATGGTGATTTTGCTTTGCCACTAGTAACTGATAAACTACAAAGAAGACAACATCAAACTCTTATAAATGCTTTTAAAAGTTACTTTCATCAAAAAAGTTTTATTGAAATACATTTGACATCTCAATAGTATCTCAAATATAAATCAATATTTTAAATTAAATAAATCTTAAAATCCCATACTTTTTGTGTAACTGAGTAATAATTTTAATGGCATTATAAAGCTTAAATTATTTTGCTAAAAGCTCATCAGTAGGGAAGTCTAAGCATTTTTTTATGGATAATAAAAACCAGAAGAAAATACAAATACTCCATAATTTTAAATACAAGTTTAATTCTATAGAGCCTAGTTAAGAGCTATGCATTTCCACACAGTTACTTCTGTGTGAGGAGAATACCAAAATCAGACTGGTATTTTTGCCCTGTTGTTTTGACTCACACAATCTCTAACTGAACCCATTTCCTTCCCCCCTAACCTTTGTCTACTTTCATCTCCTGTGTCTTCAGACCTCTTTCTATGCATTTCTATGCATTTTTTGTTGCTCAACAAAATTTGGGGTCTAACACAAGATGTTTGATACAAGAATAGAGAAAAGATGCTTTTCTCTAGGGTGGTAATAAACATTTTTTCTTTATGGTTTTCTTCCTATAGAGGGGGAAGCAATTGGTTTTACTGAATTTAGCCTTCACCCTCTCACTTCTTTATTTCAGATTTTCTGTAACCCTCACTAAACCAAATCACAGTAATTAATTACCACATACCATCCTCTGAAAGCACATGTTGGACTAGCCAGGCAAGAGGTTTGGGGATCAGTAGACCTTACTTAAATAAGCAACACAGCATTATCCTCTTACCAGGTACCCTGCACAGTAAATTCACTGGATTAAAGCCACCTGACAGCAGATAAGGCAGCTGATCCTCGTGCTGCTCATGTGCTTCAACTGCATTACTTAAGAATCATCCAAATAAACTTCTCGTGTTATGAGGAGTATCCCAAATTAATCCAAAGTAGTGGGACTGCACGTTTCAGGTGTATATTTATTAAATCAAAACCCTAGGAACCTAGGGACAGACACCACCGTGCCCACCTGCTTGGATTTCACCTTCAAACTGTGCCATGTGAAATATCAAAGCACTGCATCTCAAATACAGGGACTATCCTAATACTGGGAACTGGTTTAGGATTTACATCCAGCTGTGCAGCTTTGGCTTCGTGCACAGCATGGCACACACAGAAAGTCAGTCAGTATTTTTCAATAACCTATCCTTCCTGAATAGAATCTAACTAATTAAGAGTCAATTTGATTCAATTACAGCATCAAGCCAAGTTCCCAGAAGACAGAGATGAGGCTGATAAGGCCTTTTGAAAGCACAAAATCTAGGCTGCAATTATGTTCTACAAGGCTCCTCTTCAAAGAGCTGAGCTTCCCAGAGGAGGTCTCAGCAAGGGGGTTTGGCTCTTGCAGGTGGCCCCAGCCCCACACAACATCCAGGTGCTAAAGGTGTAGCTCTGTCACCAGTATTAGCAAATCCAGATTACTGCAAGTATCTCGAGTGACTAATTATCTGTGAGACATTATGGAACAACTACATTTTAGTTTTTTTCTCATGACTGAGATTGCTTTAAAGAACAGCATTTCTTATTCAGTAATATTCTCATAACAAACTCTGCTTTGGCACTGATTTACATCTCTGACTGGCTGTGTAAATTACACTGCACACAGAGGCTCAGGTGCCTCTAACATCCTGTATTCCATTATTCTGAGTAGCCAAGCAATAAATGTGTTTTAATTAGAACCAGAAACAGATACTTTATATGACCCATCAGTCCCTTTCACAGTGATACTGGGTGCCCGTGGTATGCATTTACATCCAGGCTTCCCTGGAGTTTAGAGGTGAGCACGTTGTGAGCTGCATCCAAAATTAGTATTTCCCTCTTCCAAACACTGAGATATTGAAGCAGAAAAATAATCTTATTCCATAACTTGCCCCTCTGACCTGCATCATCCCCAGCTAACAAGAACTGGGGAACAGACACTGGGTCCTCTGGTACTCATTTATTGATGCTGCTCAGAGATTGCAAAATTTTTATTGTTGGAAAAATTGCAAAGGCTGTTTTTGTTTTAAAGACATTTCTGGTACTGACAACTTTGCCAGCCCGATCTTTCATTCCTGAAGAGCTTAAGGAAAAACCTCATCAGCCTGGGAAGAGTCCTCAGTCTGACACACAGCTTCAGTGACAGCTCAGCCAAAGAATCCCTTTTTCCTAAGGGTTAAGATCAAGCATCTCCTCACTATTTTGGAGTTTTAAACAGTTTTAATCTGTACTAAATATCTTTGTTCCTAAGTGCTGCCAGTCACGTGCAAACCGTGGGATTCCTGGGTGACCTCTGCTGTGACATCCCAACTGACCTTCCTGAAATCTCTGTGTGTGACATGTGGCAACTCTTTTCTGTGTAATGAAGAATTACCCTATCTTCAAGGAAAATAGCATTGTAAAGATTTGGGGCTGCAGAGTTCTCCAGACCAGCACAAGGGTCTGCTGAAGACCCACCCACGTGGATCACTCTGTTTTTAAGTTAATCATAAAATATTAAAAAATTGTAATCCTTTGGTATTAGTTATTTCTGCTGCACTATTAAAACTGCACTAGAATGACAAACTACAGAGGAGAATCGCTTCATCCATGTAGAGGACACGGTGGTTAATTAACATGCCAATAATCTTCCTCAGCTGACAGACTGTTGGGTTCATACAGACTCATTATCAGTGGCATATTGCCTGCTAATAATAAAAAAAAGTATGTAAGAAGTGGGACTATAAATCATATTGATTGCTCGTTGCTATCTGCAGTCCTACCTAAGCGTTACATGTGGTTTTCTACTCCTACTCCAAACGGCTTTGCACACTTGCTTGCAACTAAAATTGAATTGAAAACACTGAAATTTGACATTACAATGTCCAAAAGTACAGCTAAACCTGTAAAACTGTATCTGGTGATAAATCAGTGAAAGTCTAAAAACCCAGGCTAAAGGAACAATGACCATTACCAAGGGTTAGAAACTTTCTTAAGTTCTCCAGCTTTGCATACTGAGCAGCAACAAACAAATGTGTAATTCAAAGTTATCTTCACATTCCTGTGAGCTGCTCCTTTCTCCAGAACCGTTTTTATTTTTTCAGTGTGTCCCTAAAATAAATAATTTTTTCCTTAAAAAACACTGGAGAACTGACACAAGCCTATTTTTTCCCCACACATTACAAACAGAAATCGGAAAAAAATGCAATATATTCAATACTCTAAATATAACCTGAAAAATTGGTGGTGGAACAAATTAGACAAATTTAATTTCATTTTTCACATTTGCTCATTTACCCAATAAACAGAAATGGAACTCAAATTAGATTATTAGAACCACTAAGCCAGTATATTTCTGTTCTGGAAATAGGTCATATGTCTCACTTATGAAGAGCTATTAAACAGAAACCTTTCTCAAAAAAAAATCTCATAACAGATTCCCTTCCCAAACATAACAAATGAACTCATAAATAGACACAATGTTCATAATACCTAAAGAATTATTGCTGGTGTAGTCTCAATGCATTCTTTTAGTGCATTTCAACTCCATTAGCATTTAGACTGCCTTACAGCTGGCAGGATGGGGCAGGAAAAAATCACCTAACAATGGAAAAACTATACGAAGTGTCATTCAGAACACAGCATTACATAAAAATGAGGTGGTAGACTCCAAAGTTACCTGACACAAAGCTTGGGGCAACAAATTTCATCCAACATCTATGTTATCCAAAATGCATTGTCTGTGTGCCCATTTTCAGCACCTTCAAGCCCAATGGGGGAAAAAAAGTCATTCTCATTAAGGAAATATAATTAAAGGATTCAGTGCACAACTCAGTTATTTTTTTCACTAATTTTTTACGGCAATATTCATAATTCTTTTGCTTCCCCCTCCCCCCTGCAAAGGCAAAACTAATTTGTCCTAAATGATTACGCAGTGCTGGTTACCATGATGTTTGTGGTCTGGTCAAAAATCAAACACACACTTCCTCCCTGACTTTTACTGCGTTTCCTGTCAAACAAATTCTTTGCAACATTGCTCAGAGACAGGACAAAATATTTCAGGCTCTGAGAGAAAAATAAAGGTGTAGCCAGGGATTAGACAAAAGACAAGCACATTCCCCTCCCTTCAGGAGGCACAACAGTAGAAATCACAGAAAAACTTATCAGCACCTGATTTCTTACCCTTAAAGAACTAAGGCACTTCATTTTAAATACACTCACTATGCCCATACACATTGAAATGTGGAAACTACTGCAAATAAGAAGAGGCAATCACTTGTGCAAAGCAGTCGGGATTAGTGTTAAATTTACCATCTGATGATGTTTAAGAAGCACTTAGAACATCATTATCTCTGTGTGTTCATAAGGAAATGCTGGTTTTCTCTTCAATTAGAATTTCATCAGATGGGTATAAAAGGTAATTTGAAGCTGCAGGAACTGTTTAGGCCTAGGTGTGGGATGTAATGGTCTGAGTATGTGGGGACTAACCATTTAGGTGAAAAGGATCTTGCCAATGCAAACTCCAGGTTAACAAGGGGTTTTAGTTCTGATTTACACCATAGCTGGTGAGCACAGAATCATAGAAAAGAATCCTTATTTACCTTCACCTTAAAGAGGATGTGTGAAACATGCTTGCTGATACAAATCGAGATATAAATCAATATGTAAAAAACGTCTGCAAATAGTCAGGTCCCCAAAAAGCAATCACTGAAAAGAAGGAGAACCCCTTACAGCCACAGAATCAATAAGGTTGGAAAAGACCTCTGAGACTGTGAGTCCAACACCGAACACCACCCTGCCAGTGCTATGGTTTAACTGAATGCCACATCCAGTCATTTATTGAACACTTCCAGGAGTGAAGACTCCACCATCTCCCTGGGCAGCCCATTCCAATGCTTGACAACCCTTTCCATGAAGAAGTTTTTCCTGATGTTCAACCTGAACCTCTCCTGGCACATCTTGAGGCTGTGTCCTCTTGTCCTGCTGCTGGTTGTCTGGAAGAAGAGGTCAGCCCACACCTGGCTACCTCCTCCTTCCAGGCAGTTGTAGAGAGTGAGAAGGTCTCCCCTGAGTCTCCTTTTCTCCAGGCTGAACACCCCCAGCTCCCTCAGCCTCTCCTCATAGGACTTGCTCTCTAGATCCTCCACCAGCTTTGTTGCCCTTTTCTGGACATGCTCCAGTACCTCGATATCCTGTTAAAATAGCAGAAAGCTAACTACAGTTTTGGGTTGGTGGGCTGCATTTCTGGAGCTTAAATAAGCACATGTCTGGAAAAAAAAACCAAAACCCTACTACTAGAAGTGTTTATATTAGAAAAAAGTAAAATTCAAAGTGCTGGCACCCAAAGCAAGAAGCAAGGAGTTCACCAGAAATAGTCTGTGAGGAAAGTTAAGAACCATATGCTTGGAAGAAGTTTTGTAACTCCAAGAAGTCTCCAGGTACCAAAGAAGGCTCAGGTTTCACTGCAAGATCAACAAAGAATTAAAACAAAATACAAGTGTGTGCATAACTGTCCAGAAATCACCTGAAGTTAAGTACTCCTGATGCAGCAGTTCTCCTCCTTCAGTTTTGCTTCCAGGAGCATCTCCTGCTGACAGCTGGAGTTGCCACAGGTGTTCAAGCAAAGCTGCTCACTCACAGGCTCACTGTCAAACACTTCTAAACCCAAGGACCAATTAAAGGGTGGGGAAATGAAAATAGTAAGAAACCCTGACATTTTACCCAGTGGTTTGTCCAAACATGTGCTTTGTTTAACACAAGGAGCATTAACAGCTGTGGGTGGTAGACAGACTCCCCACTTCCCACATCCATTTAAGTTCTCATGGACCTGCTAGGAGAGATTAAACAGGCAAAATCTTGCAGCTGAGGTAAGGGATCATTCTCATCTGATAAGACCTCTCCTGGAGACTGCAGGCTTTCCCAGAGAGACCAATACAGATTAAAGGTATCACGTGACAACATCATAAAATGAGGTGCTGAAAACTTCAATGTGCTCTGCACCCCTCAAGGAGGCAAATTTGGGATGAAGGAAGAAGTAAAACTGCTCCTACAGGCTCTCTCTCTCTTCACTTATTGTGAAGCTAGTACAGCAACACCTAAAGGGCCTAAATATATTCCATATATTCCATTTTGTTACAGAAAAGGCAGTTCAATATTTCTGTAAACGGGGTTTTTATAGGTGAGAACACAGGTCTAAACAAAATCTCATGAAGTAGTATTACATTGTGTTATATTATAAAGTAAATATTTTTATTCTTTTTCAGAATTGGATAAAATGAAGTGAACTGAAGCTAGTGGCCCCAAGAAATGAGCAGAACCACTTCAGGAAACCTCCCATGCTAAGCAACACATCTCAGGAGACTCCAGCAAGGGTAGAAGTAAATTCTCTTTGAGAGAGGATTTTGACAACAAAATCAATCTGGAAAAACAGAAACAAACATAATTTAGCACACCCTGTGAAGCAAAAACCTGCTTGACCTGCCCATTGCTATTATATGAGCACATCTCTGCCAAGCAAACTTTAAGGTTGATCTTAATAAGAAAGTACCAAAGTGTCCCTGGTTGGAGGTGACAGATTGCTGTGGGTAACCCAAAATGTTATGGTATTCCATGTATATCTGTGCCCAAAACTGTCATCATCTCCTTAAGACCCTGCAGGACACAGAAGCATATACATAGATACAGAATATATGGATGACATGTATTTATATAGATGACACATGCATATATATATAAATTTTAAAGCAGCATTTCTATAGTGCCACTTTAATTTTTTTTATTTTGTGTATATATATATATATATATATAAAGAAAAGTTGGCAACTCTCAAACCAATCAAAGAGAAATGCTGTATGAAACCCTGTTGCTGTGAGGACTCAAGATCCCTTCAACTTAGTAATCCAAGCTGATTTTACAAAGGCACAGCACATTTCCTGAATACAAAGAGCTGCTGCAGTTTCTCCAGTGTCTCTGGATTTCCCCATCAGGAACATAATTTTCAGCTTATTTAAATTAATCCTCTCTCAACCCACACTCATGAACTAAACCTCCACTTTACCCAGATGCTGGTGGTGCAAGAAAACTGAATTAAGTGACTCTGATGACCAGACTGGAGAGCTGGAGGTGAAAACCATCACCATACAAATAATGCCATGGCTCAAAAGGTCTTCCTCAGCATCTCCTGTACATTCTGAATGGGGGACCAGTAGCAGAACCTGTCTGGGACTGTGTGGAACAAAGGGCAGGATGTCTGTGTTCTTCCTTATTCCTCCTGTATCGAGGAGCCACCAGTCCTCCTGATTTTTGGCCTCCACAGGAAGCATCCTACAGCAGGTCCAAAATAGACTTAACAGAAGCAGCAAGGGGGACAGTGGATGAACCTCAGAGCTCAAACATCATATTTCAGAGACTTACAGTCGCTGGAGATGGCTGAAAATGATTGTGTTACACCAGTGTAGCAGGCAAAAAAGATGCAAACAAATGATGCCCAAATTCCTGCCTCATGTACATTAGAGATGAACAGTTGATCAGTCTACAGACTCCAGAGCTCTTCAGATTACTGATTACTGTTATCTTCAGGTCAATGTATTTTATACTTTATTTACACCAGGATGGCAACACCATTACAGTGCATTTAATTAATCTCCTGTGGCATTTTCACTTGGTAGTACTGGGCACGTTGCCATCAGTGTAGGAACATCCAGTTCGTACATGAGGCACCTTTTCCTCCAGTTGGCTTGCTCCAAGGAAAAAACCTCACATGCAACTCGAGCTTCCAGCTGCTTCCTTTCTCCCTTACTCCCCATTTCCCCACTAGGACCTCAAAAGGACGCATGCCTGCACAGGCAAGCAGGTTTTTTTTCCTTCCCAGGATCTTTTAATCTACTTTTACATCCTTCTGAATGTTTCCAAAACCAACACAAAGCCCACTTTGCAAGCTGTGCTGGAAATTTGGCTTACACAGGAGCCCCAGGGGAATGGGTCCACTTTTCAACATGGGGTTACAATGGACAGAGGAGCAGGAGCTGATCAGCTTGATCATGGGGAAAGAAGGGATGCTGGAAGGCAAGATAAAATGTGCTCAAAAGCAATGCACCTGGCACCTTCCTTAGGAGGCACGAGGCATAAACAGGAATTAAGTGTATTCCATGTTTATCTTTACAAACACATGTATTTCAGGTAGGAAATTACTGGAAAAAAAATGTTGACTGACCTGGTATTGATATGCAAAATCTTTCTGCCTTTTCTGGTGCAGATTGGAGGATCACCAAAGCTAGTACCCACATCAGGAGCAGCACAGCTTCTCCTAGCCTGAGATCCTATTCACCCTGAGAGGTTCCTGGAGCTGGCACAGGTGAAAAAACAAATGAAAAGACATTAACACAGAGTGAATACCAAAGCAGGCAACAGCAAACAAGATTTGAAGTTAAGAGGTTGTTACCAAAACTTCTGGGCTAATTTGAAATCCTTTTTCCTAACCCATGTTGAGCATAATCAGTTCCAGTTTTAATGTCAGCACTTCTATCCTTGCAAGAATGCACTATGCTGCTCTTCAAGATGGTTTTCTAATCAGCATGTGGCTGCATATGACTCCATGGACTTCTCAACAATACCTTCTATTAGAAAGGGACACTACTCTGAATCTAAATACTCTGATCAATTTTCTTTACAGATTTTAATCAATAATGCATTATATTTCACTGTAATTATTTGCAGGAATGTTCTGGCTAGCTCAGTACACTTTTACCACTAGAGCATAATGGAAAAAATGCAATTTGTCCTACCATCAGAGATATTTCTCATCAATTTTATAGAAGAACAATGTGGATTTCCCCAAAACACAGGTGGGGAGATGGAAATTTATTCATAAAATGTTTTGTTAGATGTGTTAAAAATATGTGTGTGTTAAACTAACTGGAATGAAAGAGTTTCTCACCTCCCTCTTCTCCCCTGAAACACAGAGGCAGTTTTGCAGCAGACACACAAAAACTTCATGGTTGCAGTGCACACCTCAACTTATGAAGCCCGCTGGCTGTATCCCAATAAATTTCCTAAAACTTAAAGTTTTCACTGTTATTCCTTTTAATCCATTATAAACATCTGCACTGCTCCACCTTCCCTCCCATTTCATCAAGTCCTCACTATGCATTAGCATATCATAAACTATCCTAGCAGGGTCAGGGGGGGTTTGTTCAGGTTTCTTTTCTAAGAACACTCATCAGCTTCTTGGAAATTTTCCACGCTGGCCAGGAGTTCCTTGGCTGGGCATCACAAGGTTGCTGCCCACGCTGCCCCACTTCCTAAAGCACACCAGGCAATGTTACCTGGCTGGTCGCTGTTTGTGCCTGCCTCAGGGACAGCAAACCTCAGCATGGTGAGACCATGACGTGATAATCAGCTCTGCAAAGGGAGGAATATTCCCTCTGACTGCCCTTTTGAAGCATTATCCTGAAATGATAGCTTTTAGAATGTGAATGTATTTTAGGACTGACAACTGCGTTCGCTCTTTACGTTCCTATCTTGTGTCCCCCTAACCCCAAACAAACAAAGAAAAGCAATTAGAGAGAACTTACTTGGAGCTACCATGGGATACAAATAAAAATTCATGGTACAACAAACAGTGTCCAGCTTCTGAGGAGCAGGAGCACCTCAAAGAAACAAACTCATGGCAGAATGAGAGGCATATTCGTAGCCTGATTCAAACTGCACAAGCAAAGGCAACCTCCTCCCCTAAAAGAGAACTTTTACACACATATGTGAGTAGGACCATACTCTTTTCACAGGCAGGTGTGTGTCAGTCCTAAGGAGTGATTATGGTACTTGTAAGCATTGGGCTCATCTCAGGAAATCCTGCCTTGACACCCAGAACACATCTATTGGTGCTGCCAAAATTGCCATTGTGTAACTTGACAGAAATGCTCTGAACCAAAGACAGCTCAGAGCCTGAGGCTTCCAAAAGGCAGCACAGACAATGCTGATGCCACCACAGGGCTGCGTGAGCTGCAGTAACAAACGGCTGCTGCTTCCCCTCGCAGCTTCTCTGCAGGGCTGAGGGGTTTGCACAAATGTAATGCAGATCACTGGGTTAATAGGCAAAATAAAATATTATATCCACAGTTTTTGAACTCTGGAGAGTGCAAATGCTTATACCAAATAGACTCTGAAGAAACAGCAGTGTCAATTATCACTAAAAGGATAATTTTTCTTAAGGAAGGAGACTTTAATAAAAACCACCTAAATCCACTGTCATGGTTTTCAATTCCTTAGGTTTTGCTGACACCATGTGGCATAAAGGAAAATCGTCTCAAAGAAATAACCATCTCTGGCCCTGCTTCAGCAGCCACATCACACCTCACCCTCTCTGAGTCAAGATTTGCCATTTTTATTACTACAAAACCAATACACTCAAAGTTTTAGAAGAGATGCCATGGAAGGCTTTTACAGGTTAATAACATCTACTGTATGAACTGTTGACCCCCAAGTACTCCAATCTTTTACATACTGTTGTGTTAGAGCAGAAGGATTAGCAAAAAGACACATATTTGCTCCAGAGGCCAGAGGCTTTTCAACCACCCATATAAAGTGAGTCCCAGTTCTTAACAGGAAAAAAATTTACCATCATACCTCATCTGGCACTGGTCAACATCCCCCAGATAACCTAAACACAAGAGGAAAAAACACTTTTGCCTGAACAGCAAAGTGTAAATCTCTCCTTAAGTCATCATGACTGAGCCACATTTCCCATACACCAATATATTTACAATGTATTTATTACATCAATAACAATTTCTGTCATGAAAATACAAGGAGCAACTCTAAAATATTGTGGGTATTAGGTTAAACTCACAAAGAACAAAAACATATTCAGATACTGCTGGCTGCAAGTGCTAAATTATTTCTTAAATCAGAGGAGCTCTTTGAAAGAAATCAGCAAGGAGAAATAAAACATTTGGACCATTCCCTGGTCCAGCCTGGCCTTTTGAAGTATCTGGTGTTAATTGCCATTCCTAATTTTTAATAAAGACTAGTTATTGATAACACATGTGATGCAAGCAGAGCTACGGAGACCCCACCATGCTGTGGGCTGTCTCCAACCCATGGTACCACTGCTCCACCAAGGCTATGCTGCTCTGACCTCAATCTAATACAAATGTGGCTTCCTAAAATATCCCACACCAGTGCCTCGTGTGATGGGGTTACAAGGGAAACAGGGGGGTTTTAGGTGGGTTTATATCTGCTCCATCAGCCCTTCCATGCTGAGGGTGGGGATCCAAGGTCAGCCACAGCTCAGCATTGCCATGGTTTATTTTCAGGGATCATTGTCACCCAGCCCTAGAGCTTCAGCCTGGGCTCCTCATGCCTTGGAAAGAGCTCAGCTTTGAGCCATGTAGGCTGGGGGGAACAGGAGGCCAGTTTTCATAGGAAGGACTGGGATTTGGCCTAGCTAACCATGGACTGGGGAGAAGACAGGGTGCTCTCCTGTTATGGCATTGGGAATAGAATGACTTACAATAAAATTGAGGTTGGTATGAGAATGAATGTGCCCTCCAGAATGTGGAAAGGTGACCAGCCTCCATTGTATTTTCACAGCATCTGCTCTGATTCCTGCCAGGGCTCTGCCATCTCACTTCCACTGAGAATCAGATACATGCAAAGGGTTTAGGAGTCTCTGTTTAAATTTTCACCAAACCTTTGCTGTCTGCAGAGTCCATAGTTACATGCAGCCTAGATAAGCATTTCTAACCACTCAGGAGCAAAATTGACTGAAAATGGGCATTTCTGAGAACATTGTGGGACTGCTCAGGATGGACTGGCAACCAGGGAAGAGCAGACATCTCACACCAGCTGAAAAGCTGCTTGGGGAGGTCTGTCTGCCCTTTGCTGGGCAGGTGCTGAAAGGAAGAAATTCCATTAATCAGAGGGGGGGGTGCTCCATGAATGAGCATCTCTGTAGATCAGAACATTCTTAATTAATTGTCCACACTAGCTTCTGAGCTATGACCTTATCCACTGGATACTTACATCAATAGTCATGTTATTTTGGCTTGGATTCATTGTATTTAGACCCCAAAATAAAACAGTCCAATCATTTTTCCAAACAGCTTTGTAGAAACATCACCTATTTTGACTGTTCCATTCTTAAAATCCTATTTTTCAAATATCATAGCCCACAGAGCCAGCATCTGAATGGAGATGTTTGAAAAACACCTGCAAAAGCTTTTTAGTGTTATAATAATTGTATTTTCTGGTTTTTAGCAGTCCACAACAACTAGCAGCACATTTTCATTGGGGGTAACTTCTGTTGAGAAAATATTTTTTCCTAAGAAACATCAAGCCAAGGAACAGAAACAGGAATTCAGCCTGGTTTTTGCTTGCAGCTCTCTACAACCAGAAAAATACATGGTTTAGATACCCAGTTTCAAAGCCATGGAACTGCACTTGGAAAAGTTGCCTTGCCCAAGTTTGGCTGCCAGTAGAGTAGGGCAGTAACTTTTTCTAAAGCAAAGAGTACTCTTAAATGAAGTGGGCTTGGCTGGTTGGTGGTTTTTTTGAAACTAATCACGATGCTCAAAAACACTCTGGGCACAGGACAACAGGAAGCATCTGTCCCAAACATACAGCTTTTCCTTATATTGCATATAATGGTCAGATGGAAAATGATGTCATCCTTAAAGGCAAGGCTAAGTGTAACACTCCCACCTATCCTGCCCACTCACCATTCCTGTTCAAATGCCAGGTGTGTAGCTTGCCAAATCTTTACTTAAGCTTCATGGTTTTTAAAAAGCCACGTCAGGGTGCAGCTCTGAAACTCTCCTGTCTTGGTTTGACTGATATTTTACAATACAAGCAGCCTACAAATTTTAAGTGGTAACACAGTGTGCAGCATTGTGACTGTGATGTGCATTTGGATTAACAACTCTCTCTAGTGAGTTATGCCTACAATCAGGGAGAGAGCTGTGCAGTGGCATCCTGGCTCTGATGGCAGTCACAGCAGGTGCCCAGGGAAGACTGGAAGGGCAAGGCAGACCTGGGGAATAGCAAATACAGAAGGTATCATCATCTCTGAAAGAAGTCCCAGTGTAACAATCTGCAGTCTTTTATTTCCCCCGAAGCTTCCTTGGCAGTTTTGCAGATGCTTCTCAGCTCCTGTTGTTTGCTGGCAGTTTCCAAACGTTCTTCTGCCTCCCATGGATCTGACAGAAGTGTCTGTTAGCAGCCCTGGATGCAGTAGATGGAGCAGCTGTGTGGCATTTTCATGGCTACCACAAAACAAATGACTTAGAAGTGTTAGAAACAGCAAAGATTTTGGGTCAGCAGCCTGACTTCCAACCTTCCACAGGAGAGGTTCATGAGTTGAAGCAGTAGGTGTTTCTTGGCCTACAACTTTGTCTCTGTGTCCCCCCCCTTTGTTACATCCAGGAGAGACTCAGGGAATGCAATACACAAACACCAACAGGCACTCAGCTGGCATCATTTATTTAATAAAGTCTTTTCTGGTTTTAAAAAAGTTTACAAGACAGATGGGTTCCACATGATAAACAACTAGAGGCTGATCTTTCCTTGTAATAACTTAATCCATGCAGAAAGACTGGTCTGCCTAACCTGATGTTAGGCAGCAGCTAACAATTTACCAAAAGATGCACAGATCTGCACACTGCAATGGAAACAGGTAGCACATGACACCACAGAGTGAGAATCAATACACAAGCCTGCTTGGAGAATTTTCAGAATTCAAGTGTAAGTTTAAGGAAAAACCCTGATTTATTCTTTAAATGGAGCTTATGGACTGAGAGTGAAATGCTCTGCTACAATCTGCCTACAGTCACCCTTTACTCAGCGGTCGTGTGAGAACGCAAACACAGAAATGTCACAAGTCCTTTTCACTACTGACACTACACATTAACAACTGAATCTGATAGCATTGCTTTGGTTGGTTCAATACAGAATGATAGGTTTCTAATGTCTTAGCTCTGCCTTCCCATTTTCCAACCTTTTCCAAAGTCGTCGAAGAGTGTTGCTGAGGCGAATGTTGGGTCTTTCTTCAAGAATCCAGTGTAGCTTTTGTGTAAGAAACTGTGGAAGGCAAACAAACAGGAACATTACTGTAGGTAGAGCAGAACTACAGCAGGATTCCTTCAAATCCCATCGAGAAAATTATCTTTATTTATTGTCACAGCATGAAAATTAATGCCAGGTTATCTGTATACCGTGTTTTAGAGTTGTTCAGCTGCTTAGAAATCCGAATGTTATTGGAAAGACTGGACTGACCAAAGCACTCCAGAAGGCCTGCAAACCCTCTAAAATGCTCTTATTTCAACACACAACCCAGAAACAGTGGGGGAGGAAACCTTGTATAGAAGAGGAATCATCACCCAATGTCTGACCACCTGGGAAATTCATGGATTTAAAAAAAAAAAAACAACAAACACTTTGTGAGCAATGCACAATGCTGAATTGTATAAATCATGGCCAGATTAAACTCTAAGTACAGGAAAATGAGAGAAAGATTAAACCTTAACTTTGCAAAGCTGTTAATAATTAAACTGCACAGCCAGCTCAGGGCTTCAGTGTGCAGATCAGGATAATAACACTTTCTTGAGAGCTTGGACACATTTGAAAAGTCAAAATCAGCAATGTGCTTTTCAGGGTCTGTGTCCCGAAGGCTTAAAACTGACTGGAAGAGTATGATAAACACCTATCTACATAGGCAGGTAATCCATGACAAAGGATTCAGGTCTATATTCAGTCTAATTCCATTCACTGATGTTCAGGCATGTCCTGCAGATCGAGTGCCTGAAGGGAGAGAAGATCTCCTGCTTCTGCTGAAGTCAGGCTCTCAATGCCTGTCCTAATGTCTTTATTAGATGGTGGAGGTCTGTGAAACAGCCTCTTACTAAACCATCCTGGGAAAGAACAAACTGAGGAGGGGCAGGTGAGAACCATGAAAGAAAGCTGCAGTTCTGCCCCGTCTCCAACTTCTGAGCTGTTTTCCACTCCCATTGCTGGGGACTGTGTGGTATCTGGGCTGTTCCACAGTGAGCTCCCTGCTAGGTGAGGACAGACAGAAATACAGCCCTGTGTATCTGAAGAACACAAGGCAGGAGTTAAGTCACTGCTCTGTTATCAAATGAAACTTTCAGATTTCCTGAGTCAATATGGAAGCAGTCTGCCTGGGCCAAACCCTCAACTCCAGCACAAGCACACAGCTGGGAAGAGGTTTTCAGCCACCCCAACATTCTGCTGTGCGACTGCACATGGGAGCAGAGGTTACCCACCAGCAAGATGATAAAATTTCACCTTTCAGCACCTCTAATGCCACTCTCTGCATGTGCTGCTTCAGTAAAACAGGCAGGGGGCCAAGCATTACAGAGGAGAGGAGAAGCCAAACCTGAGGCCTGCCTTGGATGAGCTAAGGCTCTCTTTCCGAGGACACATCTCCTTCTGCTCCGCTGCTGGCACTGGGGTCATCCTTGTTTCGGGGGGCATTTCTTTCTCTGCTTGACTCAGAGGGCACCTTGGTTCTGGTCTTCTCTTTTCTTTGTTGCTGTTTTTCAAGTTTTGTCAGCTATTCACAAAGTAAGGAAAAAACACATCATGGAATAAAACAATTTCAGAAGCCTATTTCTAAGAAATGGTAAATGTGAGCATTTGTGTAAAACTTGCAACTTCGATTCACAACACCAATACATGTATCAACAAAACAAAAAAAAAAAAAAGCTGAAGGCCCAGATTTTCAAAAATTTAGAAAAGACAGTGAATTATCACCATAAGATCACCCCAAGTATAAAAGAGAAGTGATTTATTTATATCCCTCTAGCACAAGGAATACAAAAAAAACATTTGGATTGACTAATCCAAATGTATTTTTACTAATTACACTGCAAATGACTTATAAAGTTCAGATTACCAATTACAAACACAGACAATTGCTCAGACAAAAAGAGATATTTCACTGTCACATCCAGTGACATAAAAGAGCTATTCATCAGCAATTATTTGTCTAATCTCTTCCTGCTAACATCACATTAAACACTGCAGGATGCTTCAGTTATCTCTTCTTGCTAAAGCTGAAAGCAAGAATATAAAAACCACACTATTCCTAAGCCTTAGTTCCCATGCTACAAGCAAATCAACAGATTTTTGACAGCAAAAAAAGAATGCAACGGGCAGGGAAGAGGAAAGAGAACAACAATTTAAACTGGCTCTTCCTCATCACAGCTTGTATGATGGATGTCTTGACCCTACCTCTTGGAATTTCTATCAGCTGAACATTGCTGGGACCAGGAGTGGGAGCTATATTCATTCTTTTCTGTATCTTTTCTGTCTCTTTCTTCTTCTAATTCCCTCTTCACCAAGCTTTGAGCAACTTAAAATCAGACAGGTTTGGAGTTTGTGAAGTTGAATGGGTTAAGTCAATGCTTTGTGAAATGTTTTGTGTTAAGTGGATGTCGCTCTAAACTTTTGCCAAAGCTCTCTGATTTTCTGAAGGTTGCCAGTAAAGTTTTTGTTGTTTTGACTTCTTGATAATATCCTATTGGAATTTCTCCCTTGTGTCTAACTCAGGGAACATGACAAAAACATAAGCCCTCTTAAGAGGCTCATTGAGCAAGTTTTGGGGCCTTACAATGCCAGAGAAAGTTTAAAAACAAGCATCCTTCCCTGTCTTCAGCCCATGTTGTGGCCACCAGGAAAGTGGTGTCAGATGGGTAAAGCGGGCAGCCTTGAACTGTGAAGGCAAAAACCCTTAAACAAGCCAATATTCCCCAAAAAATAAATGAAAGCTTGCAGAATCCTGCACGCCTTGGTAATTCCTTGGTTATTTTACATCTACACACAGGGCAGCAGTTCTCACTCCAAAATCAGAGCTGCTGCTGCTAATTACACATAGTTTGGCCTGAAAACTCTTTGGGTAAAACTGTGAGGGTACAGAAGGAAAGACCAGAAACAGAAGTAGTTCTCTCAGGGGCTAAAACATCAGACAAGAATAGAGAACACAATTTGAAGGTAAAAATGAAACTGACTTCAAACCAAGATACCCAAGCTATTTAAGGCAACACAGGGCACTTGTATCTGCTCATTTCATAGCTGGAGGACTTGTTGAGAAGGATGCTGTGAGGGACATTATCAAAAGCTTTACTAAAATCCAGAAAAACTAAATCCACCACCTTCCCTTCATTCACTTGGCAGGTGACCTTATTGTAGAAGAGTATTAAATCAGTTAGACAAGACTTTCCCTTTTGAATCCATGTTGACTGTGCATTATCTTTTAAATGCCTTGACAGCACCCAGCATGATCTTCTCCATAATTTTTCCAGGCACTGAGGTTAGATTAACAGGTTTCTAGTTTCCTCGTTCTTCCCTCATGCCCTTTTCATAAACTGCAGTAACAATTTCAACAAGTGAAGCATTAAACCAATAACATTGGTGTGGCCTTGCAGAAGCACAGGGGTAATGACAATCCCTTCCCCTTTACTTTCAGCCTGCAAAAGTTGGCCACTATTGTGTTTAGAGGATGAGGAAGCCTCATCACTGCATCTGGTTTTCAGTACAGCCTGTGCTGTTCCTCAGCAGAGCTAACTCTCCTCTCCACTCCAGACTTAAATTCGGGACTGAAATTCACCATTCCCTGTTTCTGACAGAGAGGCACCTCTCCACTCCCAGCCAGGCATCCACATGCAAAAGCTCCCACATGGCAAGAAACTTCACCAAGGGCAGGGGGTTGGTCCAGACAAATTAAAAACATTGTTAATGAGTCACGATTAAACAACAGCTTTAATGAGGAGGAGGAATAAACTGTGAAAACCTGTTTTGCATCACACACACACAGCCTCTCCCAGGACAGCAGGCAGCCACCAACAGGCCAGGGAACTGAAGAAAACAATGCAATTATTTGACTGTTCAGAGGCTGCACAGGAAGGACAGGGTCCTTGTGCCTAAGGGAAGCTGCACTGCTTCACAACAGGAAAGCTACAAGGTTGCAGAGGATACACATCCTTTCCACACATTATGGGTCACTTACTTGTTTAGGGTCAACAGTGGCTGCTGGGGACTCCAATTCTATTGTTACAGGACCATCATTCTGGATGTGGACCTGCATGTAGGCACCAAATTTGCCATCTGAAAAGGGAAGAGACAACAAGTGCTCAGGGGCCTTGGAAGGATAACACACACCAAAGTTTTTACCAAGTGTGATACCACAAAGAAATAAAAAATACATAAAAGGGCAGACAACTATTGAACTGCAGAAAGCTACTAAGAAAAAAACAGTGTATGTGCACTCAGGTATGTAGTTTGAAATTCAGAGAGGATAAATACACAGCTAAGTAGAGAAACATGCACAAAACAAACCAAGTCTACAGGTAATCAAGGTGTCCACAGTTCAGGATGGGCACCATAGTTCTCACAGGCAGGAGATGAAATTTTCAAGGATCCAGCTGGGACCCAGTCCAATTAACCAGGTGATGTTTTGAAGAAACTTTATATATAGGCAAAAGGTAAGAAGACCTGGAGTCTACTCTGAAGCATTAGACATCGAATACTCTAGAGCAGGGGACACTGGGGTGCAGCTCAGTCCCAATCTGCTACAGCCATTTCTACATTCCTGTTTGTAACCTAGGCTGGTCTTTGAGAGTTACACAGATGTAATCTATACCCTGTGACCACAAAAGCCAGTCAGAACTAATGCATCTTTCTTTAACAAAATAATAAACAAAGAATATTATCTTAAACTTTATTAGTGGGAGCACAACTATTCAAATTGCTCCCTACAATCACCCCATCCCTCTGCTGTACTTTACTCACAAAAAAGGATGGCCTTCTCCATTTCCCATTCATATGTATGGACCAAAAAAACCATGAACTTCACAAGTCCCTTTCTTCAGAGGCTGATAAAGTGGTCAAATAAGCCCCCACCTTTACCAGAACACTCAAAGCACTCCTGTGCTCACGAGAACCTTCTAGCTTGTTTTAGCACCAGAACTACTGTCAAGGAACATCTTTCTGTAACAACTCCCTCCCATTCTCCTTACACATTTAAATTTCTAGTTACTGCTTTTCAGTGTAGTAAATCTTTCCCCACTCTAAGACTTCTGGACTGATCAATTCATCTTGCAACATCTTCTGCAATAAAACAGGATCCTAGAAGTATCATTAAAGTGACAAGTTCATTCTGCTGGACATCCATCTCTCCAAATTCCTTGCCTCTAAAAATCTGGCATGCATGCCTTCTTTACAGGGAAGATCTTTACCTGAGGTGAGTCAGAGAAGCCACATCTGAGCCATAAAGACTTGAAAAAGAGGTATCATTTACTTCCAGAATATTTTTGTACATATTTCAAGCCTTATGACCTAGAAATTTCACACTGGTTTTATACTTCTAAGCTTGTCTGCTTGGAAAGTTATTCTTAATTAACCTTGTGTGCATACTCTTGCTCCAGATAAGAGCGCTTATTCTGAAGTGACAACACTCACAAAGGGAATTAATCAGGGAGAATAATTGTGCTTTCAACTTGTACCAAACCTTAATCTGAATTAAACTCTTCCTTGTGGAACAATCCTCTCATATTGACTTAGATATTACTACTGAGGGAGTAAGACATTTCACACTCCTTGCCATGTTAATCTTTACTGCCTCAGAGGACTAAATCCACATTCAAGACAGAGAGCAAAGCCCTGATTCATACAGAGGGCCTTGGTAGGTCTGATATTTGGATATTAGCTTGCACAACATGAGTGCTCAGGCCTGCAGTCACCAGCTCTGCTCCTCAGAGTTGACTGAGATGTTTAAGAACACAAGAAAGCACTGCAGCACAACAAACAAGGACTTCTGATGCAGCCTTTTATTTCCTAGATGTGGGTGCCCATGTGTTAAACTGTCTTAAACTAGTTCAGAACCATGGCTCTGAACCTTCTGCAAGATTTTGTTTGTCAAGTGTCCCACTGCTCTTGGTGTGAAAGAATGGTTTGTGCTTCTCTTTGGGGAACACTTCCCATTCTGAGCTCCTGGCTGGCAAGCTCCAGATAGACCAGGGAGCAGAGAGGAACTGCCTGCCCAGCACTTACAACTTCCAACAGCCAAATTCTCTACTGAACACAAACAGGAACCAGAAAACACAAGGCACTTAGAAAATATGACAAGACCTTTATTGATCTGTCTTTGCCTCAGCTACACAAATTCCACTTTCAGTGATTAAATTACTCCTCTAAAATGCATTAAGCAATTTGTAAGATCAAAGGGAAGGGCATCTACAGCAATCCAGAGAATCAAACTCTCATCTCCCAATAATTACAACTGGTGTGTGTGTGCCTATGTTTATGTAGGGGCAATGTGAGTACAGATTTTCCAGACAGCAAAGCAGCAAAAAACACTGGCAAAGCAACTGGCACAGCAGAAACTTCGACCTGAGAGAATCTTAACAGACTTGGGTGCAACACACCATAACTGGCACAGCTTAATAAGAAAGCAAAATCATAAACTGACAGGTAGTTCCAGTGCTGCCAGCAGTTTTAAATGCATGTGTTATCAGACACAATAGCACTCTTGAGCTTCCAAATCTGTGTTTTCAGCACAAAAAAAAAAAGCAGAAGTCAAAGCTCTTTTTGCAGAAAGCACTGGGAAAAAAAAAGTGCCAAAATATGGGCACTTAATATTCATTTCAGGTATACAACTGCTATTCACTGAGAGAAGGAATTCAAAAAGCTGCTGTCAAAATATAAACTGGTTGAAGGGGTATCAGAAATGCACTCCTTATCAGGAACAAATGTTGATTGGAAGAACATATCAAGCTCGAAAAGCTTGAAAAAATTGACTCTTTTGTGTGCTTTTCACTGTGCCTCCTTGGAAAGCACTGGGATAATTACAAGCACTGGGATAAATACCCTAACCTAGAGTCAATATGAAAATTAGCCTCTAAATCTTTCCCCAGCTATCAGTTTTCTGTCCTTTTTTTACTTTTTTCCTTGTAAGGAAAGTAAGGTCAACCATTAACAGACACTATTTAAAAAATAGTCTCTTCTAAAAACTTGTCTTCTGTCAAGTGTAGCAAAAAGTCAAATCTGAATATGAAAACAGACAGAAAGCACTCAGAAAGCCAAAGAGAAGAGATTGAGTGTGGACAGAGCACAAATGCAGAGGGAAGCCAGGCATTCTCTGGTAAAGAGAAAACCGTTCCACACACGACACAGAGTTGAGGAAAGAGAGTCTAAACCAAAAGCTGCTCTCAAGTAGCACATTACACCTCCCACTGTCACAATTCCATTTAACAGGATGTGGAAGTGACAGATGGAACTGTGCTGTCCACCACACACTGGTGACACCTTGGAACCTGACTAAACACACTTCTCAGAAAAAATTGCTCATCTTGGGTAAATCTAACTACACAGCACAAAACATCCAGCCTTTGAGGGAGCCTGACCTCAGAGTTTGTTCTCATGGCTGCAGCCTCTCTGGGCTGCTCATGTTGTGCAGCCAAAAGGAATACAAGAACATCTTCAGGTCATCCAGAGGAAGGCCAGGAAATGGCTTGGCTAGAAGACTGGAGTGATCACCCTGATAGGCTCTACTGAAAATACCATAATATCCCCCCAGCTACAGAAAACCACAGAATAAAGAAAGCAACAATCAGGAGGGAACACACACAACAAGTGTCCACTGGTCACACCAAGGACCTTACCAACCTTCTGTCCTTACCTTTAATAAGCTCTGGTTTGTAGGCTTTTCTTAGCTGCTCTAGGAAGTTGTTATAAAAAGACTCTGCCTGCTCCGTGGGCATTGCCATGTGATAGTCAGGCTTGTTTCCCTTCAGGATGCACTGGAGAGTAAACTGGCTCACACACAACACTTCATACTGTTTATCCATCACACTTTTGGACCAGTGCTTCCCACTTTCATCTTCAAAGACTCGCAAGTTCAAGATCTTTCGAACCCTAGGAGGAGGAGAAGATAATTTCTAAATTGTCCCACATAGGATCAACAGGTACCATACAGAATGAGATAACAGATGCATATTCAGTCTGCCTCCACATAGCAAGATATCCTTCTGCACCTTCATTCTCAGCCATGGGAATGTCATCACATTAGGCAGAGCCATAACCAAGAGAGCCCTTGGTTAGATCATTAATCCACACCATCATTTTACAGAGTCTGGTATCAGGACAGAATAACTGCATGTTACACAGTGACATAAAGATGGCACAGGAAGTAAGAAAGCTCACTCTTTACTATCTGCTTTTATGTGTCACAACATAATTGAACGTGTGAACAGCTTTGGGAATTTTAATCCTCCCACCGCACCGGGAAATCACACTCAATAGGAAATGAGATCATCCTAAAATGTGTTTAAAACTGTGGGTTTTTGTTTCCAATCATGATTCACATATATTCCTCCTGCTTTGTCACTTCCTAGCACTATTCCCAAAGTAGGCCCCATCAGCCAGATGATGACAACAATTTTTCATCAGGACGAGAGGAGGAATCCAAGGAACAGGAGAGAACTGCAGCTGGCAGCAAAGTGGTTTGAATTTTGGGCCGATTTTCTAGAGATAGGGGACAGAACTGACTGGCTCAAGACAACAACAGGACCTTCACAAGTGGACCATGAAAAGCACCAGGCAGCTGCAACCCCGTCCATGCCAGGACTTTAATTGATAACAGGACTGCATGCAACCAACTCTCCTGTCTCTGGTTTCTTCTTCTGGCTTCTTCACACCTGCAGCACCAAGGGAGCCTATCAAGTGCAAAGCATTTCAACTGCAGTCATCAGCCAGGCATTTTGCACTGCACCAGAGGTAAGGCAGTCAGTGTAATATAAAGCTGAGACTTTGTTATGGTCTAGCTTCGGGACTTTGCCATCACTAAGGCACAGTCACAAGAACATCCTTGCCAATTTGTGTGTGTCAACAGCAAACAGAATTAACTCCTGAATGAAGTGGATTGTTGAAAGCATCCACAGGAAGGCACCAGCAGAAGGCTTAAATCATCATCACTGCTCTGTTTTCTTCATAGAGATGTTCGTTGTTTCATTTACAGGATTACTAAAGTTTCCTTTAATAGGACCTGAAAAGCCTGGTTAAGCTGATTTCTCTCACTCCTTTTGCCCAGATGCTGGCTTCCTGCCCTTCCTGTGTCAGCCATCCCAACAACCTGGTAGAGCATGGCAGCTACAGATCTCCTGCCTGCAAAATTCCGAAGCAGCTTCCACATTCACCAAGGTAGGGATGAGAAGCGATGGCAGAGCAGAAGTTACACACTGAGGGAGGCAAACAGTAAGGCAAACCCATGGAGCATGTGAGAATAAAAACCCCTTCTTCTTGACATCAGTCAGCTCCATTCCCTATTTCTTCTTTGCCTTTGCAAGGACTGAGGTCAGCCCTAGAGCAATAACCAGTCCAAAAGAGACAGAAGAAGCCCCTGGAGAGCTCTCTCTTTGCATGTGTTTGCTGGCTGAGTGCCACTATTCTGTGGCCAAAGAACAGATGGCCACAGCCAGTCCTCCAGGCTGCCAAAACTGATGCCTGTTTACAGACAAGCAACTGACAAGACTATCCTGCCTTTAGGAGGAACAAAACTCATGTGCAAGCTAAAAGGAGAGTTTGAGGTTTCTGTTAAACCCCATCCTTGAAGGACAGATTTTTTTTTTTTACTCAAAAAGGACAGACACCTAAAAAAGTCTGTTCTTTATATAAAACACATAGCAGAAAATGGGAATAGAAATTTCTCAATGAAACATGAAGAATAAACTCTAAGAAACCTGGATTCAAGGTAAAATCTGAAGAAGAACTAACAGGCAAACCTGAATTTCCCAATAGGAATAGCTGATTTGTTTCGCTACTGCACAGGTATCAGCACTGCACAAATGGAAGAGTACAGGGCAAAAGGAAGGGAGTGACTTACATGTGCTCCAGCTCTCTTTGTGTATCTTCCAAAGAAATGCCCAACAGCACACAGAGGCCTCGTCCTATTGAACTGATTTGTTCACCACCCACTGAAGAAAGGAGAGAAGGAAAAGAAAAATAAGGCTAAATGCACTGTCTTGTTTTATGGCACAAGTAATGACTGGTTTCAGCTGGCCAACCACTAAAGAAAACAGCATTCTAAATCCTGTTTCCTTTGTCTTAAGTTTATAGATTTGAAAGATCACATGGAAGCATTCTTTCAAAAACTTTCCAACATCACCACTTCTTTATGAGCTTGGGTTACTTACTCCAGGATTTAAAAACACTGTATAAAGATACAACTGGATCAGCTGTGGTAACCAGAGAAGTGGTAAAACTCTCTCCAATCCTTGAAAAATTATCCACCTGGTTGATGCCATTAAGCGCACTCAATTTCTCTACTCCACCATTCCCGTCATACTTTGCATTTTTTGTGAAAAGGTGATTTCTACCTGATAGAGTCCTCATGGATTTTTTGAAACATGACTCTCGACAATCTGCAAATTCTGCCCTCCGAATTGGGAAAACAACCCCTTTAATGACATTTACAATAAAACACAAACTATCACAGACCTGTTGTGTTTTCCTAAGAATTGTTTTAAATTATCCAAATTTAATTAAATTATCTTAATGTGGTTGACCCTGAGATGACTGCAGTAAGAATAAATGCAGTCTTAAAACTGAGATAAGCACCAGTTACCCAGCTGTTAAAACTGCATCCAGGCTGATGATTGGAACAAAAAGCTCCAAACATCCCATAAAATGAAAGGAGATCAGGACTCCAGTGAAAGCTGAAAGTGACTGTGCACTAGTGGCTGGATCAGGGCATGAGTCCTCTAGCCCAGAAGGGTTCTGCTAAGTACACCACTGTCTCCCTCACAGAGTGATATCTCAAAATCTTCAACAGCCAGAAACAACAGTTTAAATTCTCCCCAGAAAAGTGATACTAAGTCAGCAAGAAGCCCAGTGCTGACAGGGTCTGACCAGCTGTGCCCACAGTCTCAGCTGTGCACAAAAGCTGTGCCCTTACAGACACGCTCTGCCAGTGCTGACGGGTAAGTGGAAGCTGTTTGATAACTTGAAGGCCACCGTGCTGCACACCCAGGACTCCCACAGCAGACATTCACTGCCTCACGGGCAAACTTCTTGGGGATTTTAAGCCCCTTGAGCACAGAAGGTCCAAACCAACAGCAGGGACATTCCATCAGGACACACCATTCCTATTGGCACCAGGGCTAGACTCAGGCGAGCAGTGCCTGCCGGCAGCTGGGACAGCACCACTGACACACACAAGCAATGCAAAAAGGTGAGCCAGGCTGCACTGTCAACATGCCTGCGATGCACTGAGGTGACAGTGACGGTAGTGCCAACACATGCATGCCAAGGGAGAGGGACACTGGGATGGCACTGCCACCACACGCACAGCAATGCGCGGCCGTGACCAGGGCAGCACTAACACAGCACCAAGGCGGTGTCACAGCACCGAGCCTGACAGAGCCCAAGAAGCGTTTGGACAATGCTCTCAGGCACATGGTGTGATTTTTGGGGATGTCCTGTGCAGGGCTAAGAGTTGGACTCAATGATCCTTGTGGGTCCACCTCGGAATGTTCTTGTGATTCCGTGAACACAAGCGATGCAAGATGACTGCGACTGTGCTGCCAACACAAAGGCGCTCGAGGAGGCGATGGCAGCGTGACTGCCAGCCCACGCCTGCCAGGCAAGGCTGCACACAGAGCTCCANCGGGCGGGAGGTACCGCCGCTATAGGGAATTCCCCAGGAAAGGGACGGGTGCGGGGCGGGTGCGTTCACATGTTTGGCCTTCCTCCTATCGCCTATAGGGATCTGGGGAGGCGTCTACAAAAAGGAGAATATGCAGGTAAGCAGAGCGGCATCTGCAATAGGAACAGCTATAGGGACACAACGGGGTGCCCGTAAAAATTAGTGTCTGGGAAGAGCCCTCTGGAAAAGGAGGTGGTGGCTATAAGGACCTGAGGAGTCCATGTGGAAAGGTGGGTCTGTAGGTGCATGGGCTGGCTGGGGCTTGGGTTGTAAAAGCTCCTATAGAATCACAGAATGGCGGGGGTTGGAAAGGACCTTATCACCTCACCCCAACTCGCTGCTGTGGGCAGGGACACTGCACTAGGCCAGGTTGCTCAAGGTCTTATCCAAAACCTGGCCTTGAACATTTCCAGCTGGGGCATCCACAACCTCCCCAGGAAACTTGTTCCAGTGCCTCGCCACTCTCACAGTAAAAAATGTCTTCCTAATACCTAACCTAAATTTCCCCTCTTTTTATTTGTAGCCATTCCCCTTTGTTGTATCACCACAGTTCCTGACGAAGAGTCCCTCTCCCTACTGCATCCCTGCAGGCCCCCTTCAGATACTGGAAGGATCTGGAAGCTAAGGTGTGTGGGCAGAGGAGCTTGAGACAGCTTTCCATACAGCAAGATGGGAAACCTTAGAGACCCGTGTGGGGCAGGGCAAGATGTGTCCTAAAAGGGCTGTAGGGAGAGCTCCAACAGAAACAGGGAAGCCCCCACAGAAAAGAAGCTCTGCTGATGCAGGGCCTTGGGTCAGCTCCCCCAGAAGGGAGGCCATGTCCATAGGAACTGCGGGAAGCATTAGTTATGGCCNCCCCCGGGGCCCCCCGGCCGGCCCCCCGGGGGAGCCGCAAGCGAGCCGACCCACGCTAAACCCACGCGGGGGGACAAGGAGAGGGGAGCGCCCACACAGACACACACAGACACACACAGACACAGCCGCCCCCGGCCCCCCGCGGCCCCGGCACACTGACCTGTGACGCTGGCCTGGGCCACCCGCTGAACGATCGCCTTCATGGCGCAGCGCAGCGCGGCCGGCGCCGAGCGGGGACAGCGGCGGCGCCCGGCAGCGGCGGCCGCTCCCCGCA